>CM076576.1:145032028-145076011 GCA_034641835.2 Pinus albicaulis
CTTATGTGTAGAAATTTGCTGAATAATGATTAATTATCCACCGAGACTATCCTGATCACATATCAATTCGAATTCATATGCAACACATAATCTCTTCCACTTAGATCATCACACATGCGGAAATAAAACAAGCGATAGCACATCAATTCATCATACACATTAACACAGTATGTATGGGGAAAGCTTATAGCTGAAAACCCCGCAGCTATTGTGTATATTATAATGGAGAAATCATGTAACAAACTTAGTACAATACTCCTCACAAGTACTCAGTACTTTCTCATGAAGTTACACACAAGCTAGCTCAGTTTTGAACAGGTTACTGGTTCAAAACTCACCACTAATTGTCTTGCCTCTATTGCGCAATCATGGCATGTCTAAATAGAGATCCAAGGTTCGAATCTCCTTGGCTTGACAGCGCAATCATCATGGCCAATTCCTCCAAGTGTGGTGCAAATCTCATGCACAACTGATGTCGCCACTGATAGCTAACTCCACCCTTTCATCTACCTCTTTCACTGGTCTCCACTGAACTGTCCATGCATTGTAGTGAACTGATGTGTTCTTGAGTTGAATAATGAGTTACTAATTAATAAATTAAATAATATTTAATTCACTCCACTCATTACTAGTTGATTAGCTAGTTAAACTAATCTCAACTAGTTCAACTAAGTTAAACCGAACACAACTCCACCAACTGTCTCATCAACTCCACCAAACTTCTGCCACTGAAGTCCTAACTGAAGTCAACCATGCATGAGCTCACCAAACCCCTAGGAATAGCTTAATTCCTCTGTCAGATGCATGAGCCACTTCCAAGGCTCGAACTGAAGTGCTCCAAGAGAGTAAACTGAAGTTTAGAGTCCAAATATTATTAAGGGTAAATAATATTTGACTTCCCTATTTTTAGGATAGGCAGTCTAAAAATAGACTTCGACCTATAGGTCCAAAAAATAGAGGTCCATCTATTTTTACCAACATGACCAATACTCCAAGAATAACATACTGCAATCCCCGGACCATGCTCCATATGTCTAAAAATAGATATAGTCTAAAAATAGACTTTGCGCCAGAATTTGCCTGCGGGCCCACTTAGTGAAGGCGACTTCATTTCACTAAGCTCCATCATCTTGCTACATTTTCAACATTATGGGTTATGTGAGTGTCCTAAATATGTTTCAACACTTAGCTAAGGTGATGAGACAAACAGAGTTTACTCTTATGGCTTAGCTAGTTGATCTCTTCAACGTTTGATAAGGCTCTATGAGAATCCTAAGGGTTACTTAGTTTGTCACTGATTCAAATAAGTCCTATCATAATTACCATTTTCTTTGGTAGTGCTTGAAGAGAGCTAATTATACTGCAATGAATGTTGAGTGTTTTGTTTTTAAGGATTTCACTCATAATTGCCAAGTGGAATCACTTGGACAACTAAGGAAAACCAACAAGCCTACTAATGTTTAGTGGAGTCACCAGGTGAAGGATATTTACTTGATTTCAGGGCTTGAAATTTGTTCACCATCAACAATCAAAACTACTCTAGGCAGACACTTGGCTCATTGTCAAAATGGGATTATTTGAGTTGTGAAGTTATCTATTACTTCAGAAGTTCCCCAGTATGGTTGCTAGAAATGTTAGGTCTCTGTAATTTAGTAGAGTGGCAAGACTAAATGCTGCAGAGACTGCATCAAAAACCACTTTGGGATTCTAGGATCTAGCCCTCTTGAATCTAGAGAGGGATCTCTCTATAAGTGCAAAGATTGATTTATCTTTTAAGGTTTTAAGTATGATATTAGGCTAGTTATTAAGAACAAGGGTTTTTTGTTTGTTTGTTTGGTCATGTATGATCTTTAATTGGATGGAATATCACAAAATGAAAGATTTCCAAAAGGTGAAGATGCAAGTATATTGAGAAGCGTTAAGCAGATAGGATTAGTGTGAAAACGGCTTTAAACCATTGGGCAATGGAGTCATAAAAGGGTTTAATTGTGCAACAATTTCAAGAGTGGGCCAAGGGGCAAGTCATCTATATCAAAAGATCCTTTAGATTAAATGATGGAGTGAAACATTAAATGTATTGAGAAGGTGGAAAAATCCAATAATTTCAAGAAGGATTTATCAAATTTCCATACAAGAAAAGTTTTTTTATTGAAACCAACCAAAGACAGGGCTAACCATAAAATTCCTTGGACAAGCTTATATTAAAGCTAACTTATCAGACAAACAATCTAGTAATCCACATGACTACTTTTAGAAGAGATGAAAACAGATAAGAAAACAAAGTGTAGCTTAAGATCAAGAAAGATGCATTAAAATCAAAGCCTACTTTAGCGTACTCTTAGGGAAACCTTCAAACAACCTTTGGAGAAAGAAATAGAAGATAGGGCAAACCATAAACTTTTCTAGTTTAACTCTACTTAGCATGCATTGAAAATATCATTCAAGAACTTCCTTTCAAGTTTTTCACATCAAGACATGGACTAACCAACATTCCTTGATAATGTTTACACTTAAGTCATTCTTAAATGCACAATTAGAGGAAAACATAAAGATAAAGCTTACAGTGAGAGTAGGGTACTTTTAACAGTGAATCCTAGATCTATATTTGTAGTTCTTTATCAGAGAAAAGTGAAAAAAATGGCATACATGAAAGGAAAACAATAACAGTAAGAGGCACTTCATCAATGATATAGACCAGGATCCCAAAAACCAGCTTGTATATTGATTGTCAATCCGGTTACAAACTACATGTCCAATGTTTCATCACAGCAACAACTTCTCATCTCAACCTAACTTCTTCAATAACTTAACAGAGCTTCAGAGTTTTAGAATTTATTTACATTCAACAATGATTCGAATACAAAAACTATTACATCAGAAATCCAATAACCAACCCTTTACAATGTGCTCCTCAAGGAGATTTTATAAGAAGATGAGCAGGTGGGAAAAAAGAAAATATCTCTAGGTTCAATTAATACAAGTTAATGCTTCTCTGCCTTTAAGAAACTCAACAGAGAAGATTTCTGATATTTCCTCTGTATTAGCTGGTTCTCATTAAGTATTAAGCTATTTGGCAGATTTTTTTTACTTTAAAAACTCTTTAGGCAGGTTGGCAATAACTCTGGCTATCTTTAGGCAAAAATATCACTGACCGGGCAATAACTATGCCTTCTGTTGATTTATGGAAGATGCAGGTGGCTCTTTGGTAGCTGAAGAGGATATTTGGCCTCTGATGTGGCAGTGGAGGCCTCCTTTACTATTATTTTCCTTTGTCTTTTCTTAAAACACTTTAATCCATTCTTGGGCTGTGCTTAGGCTTAATTAAGCCTTTGATCTTTGTTCCCAGGTCTTTGTTCTTTGATACTGTTTTTATCTCTTTAAACCACAGGATTAAAACTATGATCTTTTGGCTTTTAGGCATTAATCCCTTTATCTTTGATTCTTCACTTATACACTTTGTTTTCTTGTTTATGTAGGTGGCTTTATGAATTTGGAGGGTTTTTTCTAAACCCAAGATCGTGATCCAGATGTTTTAAACTTGGATTTCATACCCTGCAGATCCTTTTCTTCATTGGATTAAGGCATAGAATTGTCACTCTGAGCCTTTTTGTCACCTGTCTGTGACTGTGGAAAAACACAGAACAACCACCATTAAGAACCTTTCAAAACACACAAAGTCATTATAAAATCATGCGGAATTTCGTTAAGACTGCTTCAGAGGCTCATGAGGGTGGAGGAGCAGTGAGGAAAAACGTGGATGCAGTGGAAAAAGAGAGGAAAATCTTGGCAGAATAGCTAACCAGGTGAAAATGGAGTTTGGGCGCGACAGTGAACAGGAACCGTTAGATTGGAATAATCAATGGTGGAGATTGCTCGATCAAGTCGTTTGGGAGAAGGTTGAGTGAAAAGTGAATGGGGGCAAGATTAAAACAGGACCGTCTGATCTCAGAGATTGCTCGGTAAAACCTTTTGGGGGCAAATTAGATGAAAATTAAAATAGGGTGAGATTAAGTCAGGACCGTCCGATCTCAAATATCGATGGCCAGGATTAAAAGATGAAAAAGCAACATTGGCGAAGGGAGTGGTATAGCGGAAGACTGGCAGCTGTTTTCGTGTGGGCTCTAGGGGGGTATGTGGTATTGCCCAAAAAAATTTGATTCCATATAATGAATGACACGTGGATTTTCAAAACCGTCCATATCGCGCACTTTTGAAATGTTAACCCTTGGGCGTAAAAATTATCTGATATGGAGTTTAAGCCGTCGGATGAGGGGCAGTAGATCGAACGACGCGAGTTAAGCACGATCGATGAAGAGTTGTACGGAGGACGTATGGGGCCCGATGGTCGTTGATAAATTTAGATCGATGGTTGAGATTCATTTAAAACTATTTTTGTCGGGAAACAAAAAATATAGACAAGGTAAGGTTTTGAAGGAATTTGGTGAAAAACGAGGAGAAGGGAGGGCCCACCTTTTTATAAAGGGTAGAAGAAAGGATAAATGGGAGCCGTCGGATCATAAGGATCGATGGCCAAGATCTGTCAATGGGGGAGAAAGAGAAGGGAGGGGTTTGAAAAGTAGAAGTATTATGGGCCGTTGGATTTGAGAAGATCAACGGCAGAGATTGCATCACAGAATCATGCAGGACATGAAATGGTGCAAGGGGAGGGAAGAAAGGTGATGATGTGATTGAGCACAGACCGTCTGATCTAAGTGAGATCAATGGTGGAGATTTAATCGAAGGTCGGGATGGCAGAGGATTATGTGATGGATGAGTTCAATGCGATGAAGCGTGAACCGTCCAATATGGCGGAATGAATGGCTGGGATTTCATCGCATCGGACAACAGGAAAGACATCAAAGCACCGAGGTGTAGAATTTGCGATGTGAAATTAAGCGCTGGCCGTCGAATCAGTATGAGAGATTAACGGTGGAGATTTAATCGGCGGGTGTGATGTCGGAGGGCTATGGGCGGAGCGTGATTGAATCTTAGCCGTCGATTCTTGTGGTTTCGACGGCTGAGATTAAATCGAGGGATCGGCATTGGAGGAGGAAAATGGAAAGGATAAATGGAATTGAGACTATGATGCGATGAGCGCTTTGCCCCCGGTCACAGCGCGGGTCATATGCGGAAAAGGGGCTGGGGCTTAAGGCCTTTATAGAAAAATGAAGGTTTTTAGGCCAAAATAAAGGTTTTTGAAGGGTTTTCAGGGGTTCCGATAAGTGAAATAAGAGTTTTTTAAACCAAATGAAAGAAGAACATAAGGTTTAAAAATGTCTTTGGAATGATTTAGAGGTTAAATGAAGGTTAATGGAGGGATTTTATGAAGGGTTTATGGAGGAAATAAGGGTTAAAATGGAATTTGATAAGAGTGAAATGGAGAAGTGTAAATGAGGGAAAATGGAGATTCTTAAATAGTTTTCTCTTGGTAAAATAGCTGGTTCTTTTAGGATTAATAGGGAAACAACAGTGAAGATTAACTCAAAGGGTAAAGATCTTCATAAGACTTTAAGAACTAAAAATTTGAACATGAATTGTTTCTTAAAGGCTAAAAAAGATTTAGCCACCATTTGGTATGACAAATTTTTATAGGTGGCTAACAGCGGCTCCAACCTGGGATGGCAGCTCCTTGGAGGTGTCAAGAACCATAGAAATTCATCTCTGGAATGTAGATCAGTATCTTTCATTTTTTACAACCTTTTCCTTCTCTCTGATCAGCTGTTTGAAAGATGAGTATAACATTTGATATATCAGTAGAAAAGTATTTCCCAAACATCTACCTACACAGTCTACTTCCTAACATTTTTTCTTCATAAGGTGCATTTGGACTTGCAGACTTTAAACATCAACATTTTATTCTTTTGAAAAACAGGAAACTAACCTATTTCTACTCATATTTCTCCATGAACTCGGTTTGAACAGTTGAGTTCATAAATTATCTACCTAACTATTATCTGTCAGGATTAGACTGTCTGACAGAATTTTATTCTCTAAATTCTAAGACAGAAAATTTAAAAGCAGCCAAGCCAGGATTAAACAGTCTAACTTGCTACAAATCTATGGCATAAAAACAAACTGTACAT
Source organism: Pinus albicaulis (assembly GCA_034641835.2). NCBI lineage: Eukaryota > Viridiplantae > Streptophyta > Pinopsida > Pinales > Pinaceae > Pinus > Pinus albicaulis. Next base: position 145,038,112 of record CM076576.1, read on the forward strand.
AGATTAAAATTTGTAGAAAATTAAAGCAAAATGGTGAAGGCTTAAGATCTGAAAACTAAAACATCCTTCATTATTTCTTCAGCTCTATTTTTATGCTTTTTTGAGCTGTTTTTCTTTCTCATCTGGTTCAAGTTTTGAGCATATTGGAACCAGTTCTTCATCAATCTCATAGGTTCAGGATTTGAGCTAGTTTGAACCTTTATTTTTCTATCCTAATCTACCTTACTGATAAGAAAAGATTATGCTGTTTGGCTGATCTAATTCACTAACCTATCAGTAGTAAATTGAAAAACTAATTAGTCATGATTAGGTTGTATGACTAACTAGAAGTGTGTTTTTTAGCAGTGGCATTTGAGCTTGCACACTTTCAGACTTTGTCTCTTTTTTGGCATGGGGCTGTAACTTTCTTGTTTTTACAATTTGCCATATTTTCTTTTCTATTGTTTTTTGTTTTTTTTTTCTTTTTCTAACTTTTAATGCAATGTTCAGACAATGATATTTACAATGAGAAAAAAGGAAAAAGCTTCAAATTGATATAGTCAAGAAAAGTAATGTTTGAGCATCCTGCCATTGACAGGACCTCCAAAAAGTTCAGTTCCATTCACTTCCTGCAATAAATAAGCATTGTTACCAGCAATAGAATGAGTGAGATAAGGGCCTAGCCATAAGTTGTCAAATTTTCCATTTTTTCCCTTATCTTCTCTCCTGGAATCCCACTTCAAAACATTGTCAAAAATGTTGAAATCACTGGCCTTGGTTCTTTTATTAAACAAATTCTTGATGTTTTCTTGCTTGTGTAATGCTTTGTTGTAGACTTCCTCTCTGGTTTGTTGAAGATGTATAGTCTAATTGATTCTTCTTGTCAGATCATTTTCTTCGGACTACACTTCTTCGATCAGCTTCATGACTGGCACTCCTAGACTAGTTGGAAAAATTGCATCTGCTCCCTAAACTAGTAGGTAGGGTGACATTCCAATTGATTTCTTAAGTATTAATCTGTCAGCCCATAGTGCATGCATTAGCTTTGTGTGCCATGATTTCGTGTTGTCTTCCAAAAACTTTTTGATTATATTCACCAAAATTTTGTTGGAGGATTCTGCCAACCCAATATCTTGAGAGTAATAAGAAGTAGAATGACCCAATGTGATCTGATATTTGTGACAGAATTCAACCATCTTTTTGGATCCAAATGAAACAACATTGTCAATGATAATCTTCCTAGGACAACCAAATCTAGATAAGATAAGATTTTCAAGGAATTTTATGATAACAAAGTCATTGGCTTGCCTAGAAGGGATGGCTTCTATCCATTTGGTAAAGTAATCTGTTGCAGTGAGGATCCATCTATGTTGGGCAGATGAGGGTGGATGGATTTCCCCAATGAAGTCTAGACCCCACTACTGAAAAGGAGCTTCAACAGTGATGGGATGCAAAGGTAAGGGAAGAAATTTTCTTTTGCCTTCAAAGAGTTGACATTTATGACAGGAAATAATCATTTTATGGATATCTTGAAAAAGAGTGGGCCAATAGTAACCAACTCTAAGGATTTTATTGGAAGTTGTCTTCCAATAGAGATGGCCTCCACATTCTCCTTCATGGAACTCATGCTTGATCTTATCTGCATCATTCTCAGGCAAACATTTAAGCAATAATCCACTTGCATTTTTCCCATATAAAAATTTATCTAAAATGTAGTAATTAAGAGCTTTCAACTTTAAAAATCTTGCCTTTGTTTTAGACAAACCAGGAGGTGTATTTCAATTGAGCAAAACATATAAAATATCAGCATACCAAGATGAAAACAGAAAATGATCTTCAATAATGGGAGTTGACAACTCCTCCTGTTTATCTAAAGCATCTAACATGTTTATATCAAGAGCTTCAAAATTAGGCTGAGCCATTAATCTTGCTAGTCCTTGGCCTTTTATGAGCTTAGTGGGCTTGATTTCTAAATCATATTCAAGTATCACAACAATCCACTTTCCTCTTTTTCCATTTGGATCTTGTGTTAAAATGTCTTTAACAACTGAATTTGGCACAAATGCAATTATGTGGGAATGTAAAATGTAAACTCTGAAGTATTTTAAGGCTTTGACTAAAGAATGAAATTGGCTGCTCTTGTCCCTTCAATTTCTTTTGTAATGGGACATCAACTACTATGTGTTCTAATGCAAATGAAAAAATGAAGAAATCCTTTGTAAAATCAAGACTAATGAGAACTGGTGTTTTGGTTAATGCTTTTTTTACCAGTTCAAATGATTGCTTTGCTTCAAAGGTTCATTTAACTCATTCTTCGTTTTTCATCATATTTTTTATCTTTCTAAGGATTTCATCCAGATTGGGTATGAACCTTCTCAAGAAATTAATCTTCCTAATGAAATATTGAAGTTCCTTGATGTTTCTGGGATGGTTGATTTGTAATATACCATCAATCCTTTTTGGTTCTATCTTTATCCCCTATTCTGATATGATGTGTCCAATTAGTTTACCTTCTTGGAGGCCAAACATTGTTTTCTTTGGATTTAATGATAACCCAAATCTTCTAAATTTCTCAAAGACTTTTCTCAAGTGTTCTAGGTGTTTTTCATCTGTTTTGGAAAAAACAGTGATATCATCAAGGTAAATAATGATGAAGAATCCTAATTCTTCTAAGAATGCAATATCCATGGCTCTCTGAAATGTGGCACCATCATTCATTAAACCAAAGTGCATTTTCACATACATGAAAGTACCCCAAGGTGTAGTAAAGGTTGTTTTGAGTTGATTATCAAGATGTACTAATATCTGATTGTAACCTGAGAAGCCATCTAACAAAGAAATCCTTTTAGAACCAACTACCTTTTGTAAAATATGATCCATCTTGGGTAAAGGGTAGTTGTCCTTTAATGAGGCTCTGTTTAAGTTCCTAAAATCAATACAAAGCCTTATTTCTCCTGTCTTTTTCCTAACTAACACAAGATTAGATATCCAATCTGAATATCTAACAGGGACTATAATTCCAGCATCATACATTTTCTTAATTTCTTTCTTAACCAGGGGTAATTGAACAGGGTTTATTCTGCGCAATTTTTGTTTAAAAGGTTTCTGGTTTTCCTTGAGGGGTATATTATGCTGAATTATCTCTGTGTCATATGATTTTAGATCCCCATAGCTCCATGAAAACACATTAGAAAATTCCTTAAACAACTCAATATATTTCAGTTTGATGTGAGCTGGCAATGTTTTAGACATTTTAATCAATTTTGACTTTTCATCACTGCCTATGTTATATTCTTCTACTTGAGTTTCAATAGGTTCCAGTTTTGGTTTTTTGGCAACGTCATTGTAATCAAACAATTCATCTAATGGGACCAGTCCTTTTGACAAGCTCTGAGTGTTAAATTTCAGCATTTCTAAGTCTTCTTTTTCTAAATCTGCACTAATTTCTGTGGTATGTTCAAGTTTATTAGATAACAGATTTATATCAGCAATATTTGGAGACTTTACTTCTTCATCAAGTGGGTTTTCTTCAATAAGACAGTCATTTTCATAATCTGAATCTGAACTTGGTGGCTCAAATTCATTTCTGGACTGTAGGAAGTCTTCTATTTGTTTATCTCCATCAAACACTTGCCAGTATTTTTCATTGTCTGGGACAGCTGGTCTAAATTTGATTTGGGTAGTGCATTGTTTGGTTTCATAAGGTGTTAAACAAGTTCTAGCAGCAAAGGCTAAACCATTAGCAATGATATTTTGGTTTCTTGGGACAAAGATAAGTTGGAATTCATAAAAAAAATTTAATAAATAAATGACATCATTTCTATAGGCTCTAAGTCTGGGGTGTTTTGCACTATATTCCCCATTCACTTGCCTAATAATCAACTCTGAATCTCCATGAACTTTATCCTTTTGGCCCCTAATTTCTTCAATAAGTGTAGGCCTAAAAGGAGGGCTTCGTACTCAACTATGTTATTTTAACATTGAAAACTTAACCTGTAGGAATGCCCTTCAGCATGATTTTTTTCTATGTTGTGTATCCATATGCCTACACCTGCATTGTTCTTAGTGCAAAACCCATCAAAATTCATACTCCAAAGAGGACTAGTTTCAGATTTACTAGTTTGGCTACTATCCTCTTTATCTATAGTACTTTTAGATTGTTGTTTTAAGTCAGCACTATGTTGAATTTGGTTTAGTTCCTCAAGTTCTTCACCATGTTGAGGAATCTTCTCTTGACTCTCAAAGTTTAAAACCAATGGATGACTGTTTTGTAGCCCTAGACCTATAATTTGTTTGCTATGATTTTCTATTTTGACAAACTGTTTTGATGTTTTTTCCTTGTCTTCCTCCTTTTCTGTGTCTGCCACTATGTTACAGTGAGGGGTGGCCATTAAATCAGTTAAATTTTCTTTCTCATTTGATGTTTCATGATTAAAAAGAATAAATGAGTCAAGGCTTGTATGTACAGAATAAAAAGGACTGTTTTTCGGTCTCTCTTGGCTACTGACCATGTATTACATGTGAGATTCCCTATAAATTCTTCTAGTTTGATTAAAAATAGGGATGGTAGCATATTTCATATCCATTTTCATTGTTCCTTGTAACTTAGCTCCCCAATATCTTGATAGCAGCATACCATATTTGGGGGGTACATCAACCACTACAATATCCATCACTAAACACTTGGCTAGAATTTGTGCTAAGTTTACATAGAGGTCTTTGATTAAACCTAAACATTTCACTCTAGTAGAGTCAAAGGAGTATAGATATTTGTATGGTTTGGTGATTTCAAGGCCTAGACTCTCCATTACTACTTTGGGCATTAAGTTGTGAGAGGCCCCTAAGTCATGCATAGCGTTGTGTAAAATTTTGTCATGAATTTTCAAACTAGCATAAAAGGGAGGAACTAGTCCTTCTTGGTATCTTCCCTCAATCTTAGGACCAAATAAGAGCTCCGGTTGGTCATCATTGAGGTTAACAGTGTCATTATTTTCTGCTATGTTGAAAGCTTTCAAAATTTGTGATCTATATACATCTTGGGTGACTAATTCAGTGAGGAGAACAGAGATTTTAATCTTGGAAATTTCTTGTTCCAAACTAAAAGGCATGTGACTTTTTACAATGTTTGTTTCAACCTTATTAATCACTACTTTATCAGAAAAATCAGTTTGTTGATTTCCTGTATTTACATTGGTCAAAATTTTTTTAATAGGAGCACTAGCTGAAGTACTAACGTTGTTAAGGTCTGCACTCTGTTTTTCATTAATTTGAATGCCTTTCTCTTTGTTTTGATCAGATTTTATAGCCACTGTTTTTTCCTTTTGTTTAATTCTTTTGGGTTTGTTCACAAGGCTGTTTTTTGTAGAATTGTCAGAGGTTTTAGTTTTGGGAGTTTCCTGATTCTTCTTACTCTTAAGATCATATTATTTTGGGGTTTCTATGATGAAATTTTTAACTCTTGATAGTAATATTCATCCTATGCTCTTTTATCATCATAGGGTGTGTATAGACCTTGTTTCTTATTAATAGGATCATCAAAATGATCACTACCTACTCCCAACATGTTTATGTCATCTTCCTCTGTTTATTCAATTGTTTCTTCAACCTCACTTACATAGTTTTGATGGAAAGGAGGTGTAATATATTTATCATCCTCTCTTTGTCTATTTTGAGGTTGATTTCTCCTAAAGTTATGATTTTGATTTTGAGATTGATTTCTGTTTTGGGGAGCTGACTGGTTTTCTGTAGATTTTGTCCTCTCAAGTATGCTCATCTTTTTCATCATTTCTTCTATCATCATTTCCATTTTTTAGCTAGATGTGGAGGGTGCAGATTCGTCCCTAAATGATACCTTCTTTTCATTCCTCATCCTGGCTCTTTTCTCCATCAGATTTACTTCCACAGCTAAGGCTCCTTTTTTCATATCTTCTAAATTCAAAGGATCTCTGTCTCTTAGCTGATAGGTCATTTCAGGATCAAATCCTTTAGGAAATTTGTTTAAATCGGAGCCTTATGGAGGTTTCATGTCTGGGGCAGTGCATTATAAACACTATTGAACCTAGTGCAATAAGCTTGGACACTTTCCCCAGTGTTTCTTTTGAGATTGTTGTAGTCTGAAAGTATTTGGAGGGGGTTTTCCTAACCTCCCATTTGTTTAAAAATAACTGATGAAAGGCTTGGAAGTCATTAATACTATTAGGGGTTAATATTTTGAACCATTTTCTTGCTTTTCCCCCTAAGCTTTGAGCAAATAACCTAAGTTTGATTGTTTCATCATCAATCTCATTCCTATCAAAATAGTCATTCATCTTGTCCACATGTTGTGAAGCAGTAGTAGCACCACTGGCATAATATAATGGTATTTTGGACTGATAGTCCTGAGGCAGGTTAACTATAGGTAAAGGAAGGAATAAGGGAGCATACCATGTTGCCATGATAGGAGGTTGTGGGAAAAATGGAGGGTTTACAGGTGGAGGGTGTAAGATAGGAGGGTGTTTATGGAATGGGGTGGTTTGAATAGTGGGTGTATGGATAGTAGAAGTGGATGGACCAGCAAGAGACTATTGAGCAGATCTAGGATGAGAGAAACCAAAATTATGCAGGAAATGCAAATCAAGTGGGGTAGTTTCTCTACTACCAGGATGTTCACTTCTATCTTGGGATGAAGGTGAAGGCTAAAAATCTATCTGATCTATATCCTCAAGTAACCTAGTTCTGAATGGGTTTCGTAATTAAACTTGTGAATCTTGTAGGGCTGCAAGGTTTTCAGGGACATAATTAGCTCTATGGAGTGACCTAACAGTAGTTGAAGCTTGGGCCTTAGGAGATTTCCTAAGGATTCTTTCAGGATTATAAACTATCTGAGGAGGATTTGGGTCAGGATGGGCTCTAGTATGGACCCTTCTAGAAGCCACAATGTTGTGTTTTAGACCCACTAATAAGAAAATTTTAACCAAATATGACAATCTTCAGTAGCCTAACTGATCTTTTAGCAAGAAAACTTTAATCCATAAAGCCTTCTTAACTGAGTTTGAATGATGTTATGATAGTAATGGGTTTCCCAGTGGAGTCTTTAGATCTATTTAGGATTGTGGAGTCACCAAGTGGAAACTTTTTAGTTTTTTGTGAAGGTAAAATGTTTTATGGTTCCACCACCATATTTATTATGAAGCCAATCTGAAATATTTTTGGATTTTTTGATTTTTTACAGTCTTATGGGTTATGAGAGTGTCCTAAATCTGTTTCAACACTTAGCTAAGGTGATGAGATGGACAGAGTTTAATCTTATGGATTAGCTATCTGATTCCTTCAAGGTTTGATAAGGCTCTATGAGAATCCTAAGGGTTACTTAGTTTGTCACTGATTCAAATAAGTCCTATCATAATTACCATTTGCTTTGGTAGTGCTTGAAGAGAGCTACTTATACTACACTGAATGTTGAGTGTTTTTTTTTTAAGGATTTCACTCAGAATTTCCAAGTGGAATCTCTTGGAAAACTAAGGAAAACCAGTAGGCTTACTGATGTTCAGTGGAGTCACCAGGTGAAGGATTTTTACTTGATTTTAGGGCTTGAAATTTGTTAACCATCAACAATAAAAAACACTCTAGGAAAACACTTGGTTCATTGTCAAAATGGGATTATCTGAGTTGTGAAGTTATCTATTACTTCAGAAGTTCCCCAGTCTGGTCGCCAGAAATGTTAGGCCTCTGTAATTTAGTAGAGTGGCAAGACTAAATGCTGTAGAGACTACATCAAAAACCACTTTGGGATTCTAGGATCTAGCCCTCCTGAATCCAGAGAGGGATCTCTATATAAGTGCAAAGATTGATTTATCATTTAAGGTTTTAAGTATGATATTAGGCTAGTTATTAATAACAAGGGTTTTTTGTTTGTTTGGTTGGTCAGGTATGATCTTTAATTAGATGGAATATCAAAAAATGAAAGATTTCCAAAAGGTGAAGATGCAAGTATATTGAGAAGTGTTCAGTAGATAGGATTAGTGTGAAAAAATCTTTAAACCATTGGGCAATGGAGTCATAAAAGGGTTTAATTGTGTAATCATTTCAAGAGTGGTCCAAGGGGAAAGTCATCTATATTGAAAGATCCTTTAGATTAAATGATGGAGTGGAACATTAAAAGTGTTGAGAAGGTGGAAAACCCAATAATTTCAATAAGGATTTATCAACTTTCCATACAAGAAAAGCCTTTTTAAGCAACTGTTTGAAACCAACCAAAGACAGGGCTAACCATAAACTTCTTTGGACAAGCTTATATTAAATCTAACTTATCAGACAAACAATCCAGTAATCCACATGACTACTTTCAGAAGGGATGAAAACATATAAGAAAACAAAGTGCAGCTTAAGATCAAGCAAGATGCATTAAAATCAAAGCCTTCTTTAGCATACTCTTAGGGAAACCTTCAAACAACCTTTGGAGAAAGAACTAGAAGACAAGGCAAACCATAAATTTTCTAGTTTAACTCTACTTAGCATGCATTGAAAATATCATTCAAGAACTTCCTTTCAAGTTTTTCACATCAAGACATGGACTAACCAACATTCCTTGATAATTTTTACACTTAACTTAAGTCATTATTAAATACACAATTAGAAGAAAACATAAAGATAAAGCTTATCAGTGAGAGTAGGGTACTTTTAACAGTAAATCCTAGCTCTATATTTTTTGTTCTTTATTAGAGAAAAGTGAACAAAATGGCATACATGAAAGGAAAACAATAACAGCAAGAGGTACTTCACCAATGATATAGACCAGGATCCCAAAAACCAGCTTGTATATTGATTGTTAATTCAGTTACAAACTACATGTCCAATGTTTCATCACAGCAACAACTTCACATCTCAGCCTAACTTCTTCAATAACTTAATAGAGCTTCAGAGTTTCAGAATTTATTTACATTCAACAATGATTCGAATACAACAACTATTACATCATAAATCTAATAACCAACCCTTTACAATGTGCTCCTCAAGGAGATTTTATAATAAGATGAGGAGGTGGGATGAGAGAAAAGATCTCTAGGTTCAATTAATACAAGTTAATGCTTCTCTACCTTTAAGAAACTCAACAGAGAAGATTTCTGATATTTCCTCTGTATTAATGGGTTCTCATTAAGTATTAAGCTATTTGGCAGATTTTTTTGACTTTAAAAACTCTTTAGGTAGGTTTGCAATAACTTTGACTGTCTTTAGGCAAAAATATCACTGTTTGGGCAATAACTATCCCTTCTGTTGATTTATGGAAGCTGCAGGTGGCTTTTTTGTAGCTGAAGAGGATATTTGGCCTTTGATGTGGTAGTGGAGGCCTCCTTTACTGGTATTTTCCTTTGTGTTTTCTTAAAACACTTTAATCTGTTCTTGAGCTTTGATTAGGCTTAATTAAGCCTTTGATCTTTGTTCTCGAGTCTTTGTTCTTTGATATTGTCTTTATCTCTTTAAACCTCGGGATTAAAACTCTGATCTTTTGGATTTTAGGCATTAATCCCTTTATCTTTGATTCTTCACTGATACACTTTGTTTGCTTGTTTATGCAGGTGGCTTTATGCCTTTGGAGGGTTTCTGCTAAACCCTGGATTGTGATCCAGATGTTTTGAACTTGGATTTCATACCCTGCAGATACTTTTCTTCATTGGATTAAGGCACAGAATCGTCACTCTGAGCCTTTTTGTCACCTGTCTGTGACTGTGGAAAAACACAGAACAACCACCATTAAGAACCCTGCAAAACACACAAACTCATTATAAAGTCCTGCAGAATTTGGTTAAGACTGCTTCAGAGGCTCGTGAGGGTGGAGGAGGAGTGAGGAAAAACGTGGATGCAGCAGAAAAAGGGAGGACAATCTTGGCAGAACAGCTAACCAGGTGAAAATGGAGTTTGGGCACGATAGTGAACAGGAACCGTTAGATTGGAATAATCAACGGTGGAGATTGCTTGATCAAGTCGTTTGGGAGAAGGTTGAGTGAAAAGTGAATCGAAGCGAGATTAAAACAGGACCATTCGATCTCAAAGATCGATGGCGAAGATTGCTCGGTAAAACCTTTCAGGGGAAAATTATATGAAAAATGAAATAGGGGTGAGATTAAGTCAGGACCGTCTGATCTTAGAGATTGGCGGCTAGGATTAAAAGATGAAAAAGTAACATTGGTAGAGGGAGCGGTATAACAGAAAACCTGCAACAATTTTCATGTGGGCTCTGGGGGGGTATGTGGTATTTCCCAAAAAAACGTGATTCCATACAATGAATGACACGTGGATTTTCAAAACCACCCATATTGCGCAATTTTGAAACGTTAACCCTTGGGCGCAAAAATTATGCGATATGGAGTTTAAGTCGGCGGATGAGGGGTAGCAAATCGAACAGCATGGGTTAAGCATGATCGATGAAGAGTTGTGCGGAGGATGTATGGGACCCGATGGCCGTTGATATTTGTAGATCGATGGTCGGGATTTGTTTAAAACTATTTTTGTCGGGAAACAAAAAATATAGAAAAGGTAAGGTTTTAAAGGAATTTGGCGAAAAACGAGGAGAAGGGAGGGCCCACCTTTTTATAAAGGGTAGAAGAAAGGATAAATGGGAGTCGTTGGATCAAAAGGATTGATGGCCGAGATCTGTCGATGGGGAAGAAAGAGAAGGGTGGTGTTTTAAAAGTAGAAGTATTGTGGGCTGTTGGATTTGAGAAGATCAACGACAGAGATTGCATCGCAGAATCGTGCAGGACGTGAAATGGTGCGAGGGGAGGGAAGAAAGGCGATGATGCAATAGAGCGCAGACCATCTGATCTAAAGGAGATCGACGGCGGAGATTTAATCGAAGGTCGAGATGGCGGAGGATCATATGATGGATGAGTGCAATGCGATGAAGTGTGAACTGTCTGATCTGGCGAAATGAACGACTGGGATTTCATCGCATCGGAGAAAAGGAAAGAGGTCAAGCACCGGGGTGTTAGAATTTGCGATGTGCGATTAAGCATTGGCCGTCAAATCGGTATAAGAGATCAATGGTGGATATTTAATTGGCGGGTGTGATGTCGGAGGGCTATGGGCAGATCGTGAATGAATCTTAGCCGTCGGTTCTTGTGGATTCGACGGCTGAGATTAAATCGGGGGATTGGCATCGGAGGAGGAAAAGGGAAAGGATAAATGGAATTGCGACTGTGATGCAATGAATTTTTGTGATGTGATGAGTGCTTCGCGCCCGGTCACAGCACGGGTCATATGCAGAAAAGGGGCTGGGACTTAAGGCCGAAAGGGGCTTAAGGCCTTTATAGAAAAATGAAGGTTTTTAGGCGAAAATAAAGGTTTTTGAAGTGTTTTCGGGGGTTCCAATAAGTGAAATAAGAGTTTTTTAAACCAAATGAAAGAATAACATAAGGTCTAAAAAGGTATTTGGAATGATTTAGAGGTTAAATGAAGGTTAATGGAGGGATTTTCGAAGGGTATATGGAGGAAATAAGGGTTAAAATGGAATTTGATAAGAGTGAAATGGAGAAGTGTAAATGAGGGAAAAAGGAGCTTCTTAAACAGTTTTCTCTTGGTAAAATAACAGGTTCTTTTAGGATTAATAGGGAAATAGTAGTGAAGATTAATTTAAATTGTAAAGATCTTCATAAGACTTTAAGAACTAACGATTTGAACATGAATTGTTTCTTAAAGGCTAAAAAATATTTAGCCACCATTTGGTATGACAAATTTGTATAGGTGGCTAACAGAAAGGTTGTGGATTGGGTATGATCTCAATGTAAATGGAGTTATAATAATAGGTGCGAGTGACGATTATGGGAGTGATTTTTTTTCAAAAACGCAAGGTATTATACAATATCGGCGCAACCATTGGGGTCAAGAGGTTGTACTTTGAAAAGAAAGGATTTAAAACATATCCCGAGCACATCATGACTTCCAATAGGGTGTAAATAATACTTAGTTTAAGATAAAGTTTAAGTCTATTACGTCTCTACACTTTTTAAAAAAATATCATTCCTGTCAAGCAAGGATAAAAATAAAAGTCTAATAAGATATATATAGTTTCTAAAAATTATTGAATTTCTTCATTCCAATGGTGCATCCATTCATGCTCATGACAGGGTTACTATAATCGGACTGTCCTTTTTGCATTAACATGAATCCCTACACTGGGGAATATATCCATTCACTACAGTGCATATTCATGTACCAATGAATTTGGGTACCTATACTAAGGAACATTGTGATTCCTGTATTGAAATACATGTTCCTGCACTTAATAGCGTTGGGGTCTTTTGTAAAAATGTTTTTCAAAGAATTTATTAAATAATATATAGGTTGGATCTAAAATATTTGCAGAATCTCATAGGAGTTTTATTGATCAGTTCCTGGTGTAATTATGCTCATCAGATTCTGCAATCAAGTTCACAAGGAAATAAAGAAGCAGGATAGGGATAAAATTTTTAGAAAGGGAAGGAAATCATCAGGGAAATTCAAGAGTGAGACCAATCCAACAAGGGGAAAAAAGAAATGGGATAGGGAAAAAAATTCCATGGAAAAAGAGGGATAAAAACGAAATAAGATGGGAAAATTTTTGTTTGAAGAAAGGAAAGACAATCTTAATAGGAAAAAAAAACTTTTTAGAGGAAAATTACGAAAAAGGGAATAAGAAGAAGGGAAAATTTTCACCTCAAATTTATGCCAGATAGTGCTGAACCAAAAATAACTGGAGCAGGAATTGAGTGTTACTTGCACAAGATATGCCATGTCATTTGTCCCAAACATGGTTAGGGGCTTGGTTCTACTAATCATTTTGTTGAACCAAAAATTTTACAAAACATACTTCTTCTCAGTGACAACTATCATTTATGAAGATCAAGAAATGTTCCCATTTTATTAGAGATTGATCCACCTACCAACATGCTAGTTTTCAGGCCGATCCTTCTATGATCATGTTAGCAAACTTATTTTCACAGCCACAGGCAAGAGATTTTTTTTTTCGGTCAATTTTTTTATTGATTTTCTTTTTCTTTTTTATGATTTTTTTTTTCATTATTTATTTATTTGAAAAGGAGAGATCAAACTTGTAATAGGTTGGCATGGCCACCTACCATCCTTAATTCAAATTGATGTTGTACTTGATGCATAAAATATTCCTTTGTGAGGGGCTGAAAATAGGCTTTAAGTCTATGTCCATTCACAAGGAATACTAATTCTTGTCCATCAATAGTTTTAATTTATATTGCCCCATTTTCAAAAAATTTAAACACCTCATAAGGTCCCATCCAGCGTGTGTGAAATTTCCCTTTTAAATGTTTAAATTTAGAGTCATAAAGGAGTACCCAATCACCTAGTTGGAATTGCTTATTTTTTATCAACTTGTCATGCCATTTCCTGTGTTGTTGTTTCACTACACATTCTATTGAACATGATCTCTTCTGAATTCATCCAACTCATTTCTAAGAGATTCTATCCCACTTAGACTGCATTTAGAAGGTCTTTATTTGGAATTAAATTGGCAACAAGAATTTCTTCCCGTACACCATCTCATAAGGTGTATGACCTGTACTATTCCTCTAGGTGGTTTGATAAGACCATAAATCTTCAGGTAACCTGCTATCCCAATCCTTCCTATGCAGATTTACTATTTTGGTGAGGATGGATTCGATCACCTTATTGGTAGATTCCACCTGGTTGTTTACTTTCGGGTGATACGATGTTGGTTTCATGTGTCGAATTTTATATTGATCCACAACACCTTGAACCAGATTATAAACAAACTGTGGTCCCTTTTCATTCACAATCTATCTAGGAACACCAAATCTAGTAAAAATTTTAGTAAACAAAAATTCAACAAAAAAATTTTCAGTAGCAAAAGGAACATCTTTAACATCTACCCATTTTTTCACAAAATATGTACAAACCAAGATATGTTTTTGTTTAAAGATGTTGGATTAATTGGTCCTACAAAATCAGTGGCCCATTTTACAAAGTGTTCAATCATAACTTGAGGACACAAAGGCATTTCATTGGTGATGAGCTCCATCAATAGGTACATTTTCAATGGTTAATTGTCACATTTTTTCCTTATTAAGTCTCTCTTTCTCACATTATAATTCTATTATGGTATTATGTTGCTAGTGTAGATGGTGATTAAGGCTTGTCATACTTAAAATGCCTAAAATGAGTTAATTGCAAGAAAATCATGAAGATATTGCATTATTTAGGAATATTTTTCCATTAAATCTTAGAGTAGGCAATAAGGAGAGATTATAGGGGGATTTTCCACCTCCTTAACTCCCAAAGGCAGCCAAGGGATCCTTGATATTCCCTCCAACAACTTGAAATCAAAGGCTTCCAAGAAAACTTAAGATAAAGCACACCAAAGCTAGACTTCACTTGCAGTCAAAGTGGACAGATCACCTAATTTTTAGGGATTTATTGGTAGCTACCCTCTAGGTTAAATAGGGTTGAGGAAGATCTCATTAGGATTCGAACTTTGAAGGAAGCTAATAGGATCTTCACTCTTGTAATAGGTTTTTGAGACTCACGTTGATGTAATGAGACTATATTCTGTAAAAAAATGAGTATTCAAAGTGTGCTTCACTGATATCGTTTCATTAGGCTAGGCTTGTGGGTTAGGGCACAATCCATTGGCCTTAGTCTCTCTTGTGTATTCATTCTTTGCTTTTATGTCATTGTAGCTAGTTTTCTTATGAGTATTTAGCTAGTTTTCTTTCATTTCAATTCACTATTTTTAGTTTGCTTCCATTTGTATTTTTTTGTAGATTTAGCTTGCTTACATGTTGGTATAATAGGTTATAAACTCATAAAGCTATGTGTCAAGCCTCCCTCTATAATCTCTTTCATTGGAGCTTGAGGAGGGTAGACCTTCTCCACAAGCCAAAATTTCTTCTTAGTTTATGATTTCTTGGAATGAATAGTTACGCTGTGGTAGTGCCTTGAATATGTTTAGAATGATGTGTTAGGTCTCTGTTTGTAGGCTAAAGTAGGTTTGCTTTCCAAATTCAACTCATATTTTCCATTTCCTTCATCATGAATTTTTCAATATTTGTTGCATGAAAAGGTATTTTTCTTGCAGTTTCAAGTAGCACAACAAAGGAAGACTTCACCATCAGCTTCAACTTCATTTCTCACCCTTCATCAACCTTTTTTTCATCAAAATCGCCATCAACCCTATTTTCATAATTTTCATCTTCACACCGTGAGAAAAGCCTAGAGGTGAAAGACATGCCTCTCAAGAGGTTTTGAGCTTGTCCAATGGGTTGGCCACCTTCCACTCACCCAAACACACCTTCACTCCACCTTCCCTACACTTTTCTCACCCATTTTTGGCATAAGATTTCCCTCATACTGTTTCCTGTAGCAATTCAGGACTTTCCTGTAACACTACAGGAAACCTGTAGCAACACTTTAAGCAACACTATTGGGCCCCTCCTTAAGCCCATAAACCACCATGCACCTCATCCATACCTGCCAAAACCACACAAATACCTTACACCTTGCACCCATGAGTTAAAACCTTCCATAATCCACCTTAGCGCTTTCTCCTCCTAGCTGCAAAACAATGCATTTACAAGCATAGTTAGGTCATGAGTAGCTGCATGATTAAAATAATGATAGATAGAAAATAGAGTAGAATGAGTGTGTTTAACCATTTGGCCCAATATATTGTGATTAGGTTATTTTCCTTTATGCAATTTCCATTCAGAAATTTACTTTATGCAAGATGTCTAGTTTGCTTCCATTTCTTATCATAGCTTAATGTGTAGATTTCTTTCATTGTAGAGTAGTTAGATGTAATTTCTTGTTGTATAATAGTTCTATGCTTTCGGATAGAGTAATTTCCTTGAATCATTTGTAGCCCTAGGCCTAAATTCAGAAGTGTGAGAGACTTCATCGAGAAACCCTAGAAATAACACCCTTTTGTAGAGCTCAGAAGAGGATGACATGAGTAGAATGCATCTAATGTGTATATAGCACTGTCACCTCCAATTTTGTATGAACCTCAGGTTGATGATGTAAATTAGGCAGCCTCTGGGAGTTGCAGCATTCTTGGTTCAATACCAAATCTCACCACTTTTTGGCATTGTTGCCAGGGATGTGTCTAGTAGATGCTTTGATTTTTTTTTAGCATTATTTTCTGCTTTAATTTTACATGTTGTTTCAAAAATATTGAAAAATACAAAAAAATATGATTTTCATGCCTTGTAGGAGTAGGGATACTCAAGGAAATTTTTTACCTAAAACCCCCACATCGCCACATAGCCACCCCTCACTCTTCTTTAGTGGCTGTGAGGTTGAACACACCCTAGGTGTTGGCTTGAGGGGTCCTGATCTAGGTTCAAATTTAAGGTTTGCCAAAAAAATCCTATACTAATGGCCCTTTTGGTAATGACCTACTTGCGCAGGCCAAGGTCTCACCCAAAGTAGTATGGGAGGGTGCTGGAACCAGGTTTCCACACCCTGAGAGAAAGAGAGTTAATATAGCTAGCCTTGCTAAGATCTATCAGATTTGTGCAGAAGAAATCTTATCGTAGAACCTTTAACAATATACTTGGAGAATTCGAATCTCATAAACCCATAGATAGCATAAATAAATCTACTATTACTAATTAGATCTCAGTAATACCTTCGCGTCTACGTGTGCATCAATATTAATCAACAAACTAAATCATCGTAATACCATAAACATAGCCAGTTCTTATAACACAGAGATGCGATCAAACAGATTTATCATTCATTAGCTTCAAAAATCCGCTTACAAACCATATTCCCAACCCGCGCACATAGCCAGCGAGGTCCGTACATAACAGGACTAAGGATCTCCGTACACACATCCGACCGGAGTCCTTACCCACACACAACTCAAAACAGACCTCAACAGTTCTCAATAAGCATTAATCAATATTAGCCTACCTCTAGACTCAATCTATCCATCTACTTATAGCACCTTAGCTTGCACTATCTTATGGTCTGCAAACTGTGTTTTGCGGACCCTTGGTCTACCCTTTTTACCCCTTACAATTCATTGGGGGTTTGACCTACCCCAAACCCCCTTTGCTAGACCAAATATGTTAGGTACCTATATTACTAGTATAGTACCTTATTATTGTTAGTGTAATCCCCTTATTTTTATTATTGTACCCTTGTAACCCCCATATTGTTATTATTGTGCCCTTAAATTATTATTGTTAGGTCGGCTAGGATTACATTGTGGCCCCACTAGGATTACATTGTTGCCCCATGGACTCCTATATATAGAAAGGAGGTTTTGTAATTTGAATCATCCAAGAATTGTTCATTCATGTAATGTATTGGAGGTTGCCCCCTCGAAGTGGCTTATTTCTAAGGCGTTGATATCTCTTTTCTTCTCTTTTTGGAGTTGGTTACACAACATTTGGTATCGGAGCTTTGGATTCTAGGGTTTGCTCTAAATAGGCCGTTGTGGAATTTTCTCGATTTTTTATCACGAAGGTTGATCACCGAAATTTTTGGGTCACGAAGCCAAAATCCACCGAAAACTCTTCAAATAAAATTCGAGCTTGTTGGTTCACAATATTTTTGGAGATATGATCTGTGGAAGGTAGTGCTGTTTCAGGCTCCTGAATTGCATCTCAAAGAGGTGATCGTGGGAAAAGTTTAATAAATATCTCTCTGGGCATCGGATTGGAGTGCCTTAAAAATTGGTTGCAATTAAATAGAATTTAGTTTCTTGGCTATCAATTTCAGATACAAATGACGAAACGGTGACACGTGGAAAGTCGTACAAGTTCGCTCTACTGAACCAGTCCATAATTAGGTCATTGTGGGAGATTGGACACAAATTTGTCTTGGAGAATCAAAATTAGGTCAGACCTGTGGCATTCAAAAAGAGAATTAGAGGGATACTCCAAGGGCGAATTTTTAGATATTGAAGAAGCTGCCAATCACGAGAGATAATCCACATTCATAATCGAGCTCCTCAAAAACAAGAAAAAGGTGTGTATTTTTTTCCGAATTGCATAAGTCTTGTTTGAAGAATAAAATTGAATTGATTCCAAGGGCATATTGTAGAATATATATTAGTATCGGGTTCTAAAATGCCCGAAATTAAAAATAGTTCAACACCCATCAAGCCTTCATGAGCACTACTATGAATCATGAAGATGAAGAATTGCAACATGATCTGTCAAAATTACAAGAGCAAGTGCACCAAATTTCTCTCTCGCAAAAGACGACAAAAAATGAAATGGATGTTTTGAAGAAAGGCGTGGAAGCGAATATGGATGGTTTGAAGAATAATATGGATGGTTTGAACAAAGTCGTGGAATATAAGATATATGGCATGGAATATAAGATGGATGACATGGAAGCTAAGATCGATGAAAAAATGAAAGACAACATGGAAAACATGAAGAATGATCTAAAAGTAGACATGGAAGGTTTGACAAAGTTGATACAAGAAATGTTTCCTAATGGTGAAAAGATAGTAAAGGAAACTCATGATGAGAACAAAATAAATGTTAATCGTGATTTCATAAAATCTAATGTTGGCGGGAAGAACCACCATATTCCAAAAATGGATATGAGGAAGTTTGATGGAAAGGATCCTGTAACATGGATACTACGGATGGAGCAATATTTTGATCTCCATAACGTGCAAAACACACAAAAGGTACGCATTGCAACTTTACATTTAGAACAAAATACATTTGTATGGTATCGATGGCTTTGCTCCCGTAAAAAAATTGTCACTTGGTCAATTTTTACGGAGAAAATGATAGCACATTATGAGGATACAAAGAGCAACACCTTCTTTAGCCAATTGATAAATCTCAAACAAAAGGGTTTAGTGGGGCAGCACATTGAGGACTTCCAAAATTGAATATAAGGGTAACTGATATTCCAGAGGAACACAGGATTGATCTCTTCATAGGCACTTTAAAGGATAACATCCAACATGAAGTTCGCGTTTTGGAACCTGATTCATTGGAGAAGGCATTCGGGTTGGCAAGAAAAGTTGAATGTAAAATTATGGCGACAAGGAAGCCTACCACTCAATTCTATAAAGAAGGAAGTGTTGCTACGCCTAGATTTCCACAACCTACAAGGTTGACACCACAACAATTGGAAGAAAAAAGAGAAAAAGGGCTTTGCTACAGTTGTGATAGCAAATACACTAAAGGTCATAAGTGTGCTAAGAATAAATTATTTTACATAGATTGTGAAGAGGAAGAAGAAAATGAACAAGAAGAGGATATACACCAAGAACCAGCCGTAGAAGAGGAAGAAATGAGTCCAACCATATCGTGTAATGCACTAGCAGGAATCACCACTCCTCAAACTCTCAAGATATAAGTACATATCAAGAAGAAAAAGGTAATAGTGTTGATTGATTCAGGTAGCACCCATAATTTTATTCATTGTAAGGTAGCCAAGGAATTAAATTGTTTCCTATACCCAGCACCAAAATGTAAAGTGATTGTTGCAAATGGAGGAACTATAAATTGCTCTGGAAAATGCCATAATATCAAGCTAACCATGGGGGGGTATGTATTGAATATTCCAATGCTTTCCATTCCTATGGGAGGTGTAGATATAGTACAAGGAGTACAATGGTTACAATCTTTGGGGACGGTAGCTTTTAATTTTCAAGAACTTTTCTTGAAATTTTTTTCAGAAGGAAAGGAAGTCGAATTACGGGGTATTTCAGGGAAGCCAAGAAAGATAATAAGCTATAATGTCATGACAAAGCTTCTAAAGAAAGAAAAATGAGGCGTAATTGCACAATTATGCTCACTAGAATTTCCAACATCAAAATCATCTATTTCTGCAGATCTCCAACAAGTCTTGGACAATCATTCCAAGGTGTTTGAAACTCCCAAAGGACTCCCACCTATTCATGATCATGATCATTCTATTCATTTGATTCCAGGAAGTGTTCCTCCAAACATCAGGCCTTATAGATATCCTTATGTCCAAAAGATCGAAATTGAACGTATGATTGCAAAAATGTTAGAGGCGGGTATAATTCAACCTAGTCAAAGTTCTTTCTCTGCTCCTGTAGTATTGGTACACAAGAAGGATGGATCATGGCGAATGTGTCCGGATTATAGGGAGTTAAATAAGCTCACCATTAAAGATAAATTTCCCATTCCTGTGATTGATGAATTATTGGATGAATTACATGGAGCAATTTATTTTACCAAGTTGGATCTTCGTTCAGGATATCATCAAATTAGAATTAAGACTGAAGATATTCCAAAAACAGCATTTCGAACTCATGAGGGTCATTATGAATTTTTGGTCATGCATTTTGGCCTTACCAATGCACCTTCTACATTTCAAGGGTTGATGAATTCCATTTTCAAACCCTTCCTTAGAAAATTTTTGCTAGTATTTTTTGATGATATACTAATCTACAGCAGGTCTTGGAAGGATTATGTTGAACATGTTGACAGGGTGCTCAAGCTATTACAGGAGAAACAATTATATGCAAAAACATCCAAATGTTTCTTTGGAGTAAAAGAGGTGGAATATTTGGGTCATATTGTATCTCACGAGGGTGTTAAGGTAGACCCTAACAAAATTAAAGCCATTAAGGAATGGAAAATCCCCACAACCATAAAGCAGTTGGGAGGATTTATCGGGTTAACAGGGTATTATCACAAGTTTGTTAAGAATTATGGGAGAATAGCAGCACCTCTAACAACATTATTGAAGAAAGATGCATTTTCATGGACTCCTAAAGCAACTGAGGCCTTTGAACATCTTAAAGAGGGAATGTGCCTAGCATCGGTCTTAGCTATGCCAGACTTCACAAAAACCTTTATTATGGAATGTGATGCCTCAGGAATTGGAATTGGTGTTGTTTTAATGCAGGAAGGAAGACCCATTGCTTTTGAAAGTCGTCCAATCAAAGGAAAGTATTTACATAAACCTATTTATGAGAAGGAAATGTTATCAATATTGCATGCACTAAAGAAATGGCGAACTTACCTAATGGGAAGACACTTCAAGGTAAAAACTGATCATGATAGTCTTAAACACTTTTTGGAACAAAGACTGTCTTTAGAAGAGTAGCAAAAATGGGTCACAAAGGTGTTGGGTTATGACTTTGAAATAATCTACAAAAAAGGAAAGCTTAATGTTGTTGTAGATACACTCTCAAGAAATAATGAAGAGGTGGAAGCATTTCTTTGTGCCATTTCTATTAACCAACCAGATTGGATAACCGAAGCAAGAGATGAATGGAAGAAGGACAAAGATGTATGGACACTCATTTAAAATTTGCAGTAAGATCCTAGTACATCTGATACATTTAGTTGGAAAAATGATTCCTTATGGTACAAAGATCGTTTATATCTTTGTAAGAATTCCCAACTAAAACAAAAGATTCTTTTGGAATTGCACACTTCTCCATTAGGAGGACACTCAGGATTTTTAAAAACTTACCACAGGGTGAAGAAATAATTTTTTTGGGATGGCCTTAAAACTTATATTCAAAATTTTGTGGCGGAATGTTTGGTTTTCCAGCAGAATAAAGTTGAGACAATTAATACCCCAGGACTTCTACAACCTTTATCCATTCCAAGTCAACGTTGGGAGAAGATTTCAATGGATTTTATCACAGGTTTACCTAAGTCCGAAGGAAAGAGTGTCATCATGGTGGTAGTTGATAGACTTACCAATTATGCACACTTTTGTGCATTATCTCATCCATTAAAGCAAGTACAATTGCTGCTACATTTATGGAAACAATTCAAAAGCTACATGGAAGCCCAAGGGTTATTGTGAGCGATAGAGATCCCATTTTTGCTAGAAATTTTTGGACGGAGTTATTTTCTTGTTTGGGTACTCAATTAGCTCATATCTCATCTTATCATCCTCAATATGATGGCCAAAATAAGATAGTAAATAAATGTTTCGAAGGATATGTTCATTGTTTTGTATCTGATAAACAAACACAACGGGTCAAGTGGTTACCTCTCGCTAAATGGTGGTATAACACTTCCTTCCATACTGCAGCAAAAATGACTCCATTTATGGCACTTTATGGATATCATCCACCACCCATCACATCATCTTTAAGGGAAAATTCGAAGGTTCAAGCAGTAGAAGATCACATCGAGCATCAACAAGAAGATCTCCAACTCTTAAAGGATAACCTGAATTTGGCACAAAATCGAATGAAACAACAGGCAGATCAACATCGCAGTGAGAGAAGTTTTGATGTAGGATATTGGGTATTTACGGCTACAACCATACAAACAGATGTCCCTCAAGCAAGCTAAGAAGGATAATAAATTATCGCCAAAGTACTATGGTCCTTACAAGGTGTTGCAAAGGATTGGTACTATGGAATACAAATTGGAGCTTCTTACTTCTTCACGAGTGCATCCAGTTTTCCATGTTTCATGCTTAAAGAAGGTTATAGGTGAAAATATTCCAGTTCAAACAATATTGCCAGAACTTGATGAGGAAGGAAAAATCATATTGGAACCTGAAGCGGTCATGGAAACAAGAACTCGACAGCTACGGAACCGATCAATTTCAGAGTATCTCATCAAGTGGAAGAACTTACCCACTGAATATTCTACATGGGAGGATGAGAATTTTATACAGAAGCACCCAGAGCTACTCAAGCATTGACGACAACACTTTTTTGAAGGAGAGGGGCATGTTAGGTCCCTATATTACTAGTATAGTGCCTTATTATTGTTAGTGTAATCCCCTTATTGTTATTATTGTACCCTTGTAACCCCCATATTGTTATTATTGTGCCCTTAAATTATTATTTTTAGGTCGGCTAGGATTACATTGTGGACCCACTAGGATTACATTATGGCCCCATGGAATCCTATATATAGAAAGGAGGTTTTGTAAATCATTTCATCCAAGAATTGTTCATTTTATGTAATGTATTGGAGGTTTCCCCCTCGAAGTGGCTTATTTCTAAGGCGTTGATATCTCTTTTCTTCTATTTTTGGAGCTGGTTACACAACAAAATATTACAAAAATATTACAAAACTGGAAAAAATTGGGGCTAGGAACCCACGTTCCAATAATAGGTGAGCCTTCTGAATACTTTGAATAACTTATTGGAGAAGAATACATTACTTCACTAGAGGAACTTGCTTTACCTATTCAAACCATGGTTGAAACTGAAGCCCATGGAGCCTTTCCCATTGTATAGGTAGATGTGGAAACTAAAATGAAGAACATTAGCCCCTCAAACCTTCCACACATCCATGGACTTACCTTTGAAGACCATGACACATTCATGTTTGAATTTTTTGTTGTCTGTAGGACCTATGAATATGCCTCAGATGATCAAAAGCTGAAGCTATTCCCATCTACCCTTAAGGATGCAACCCTATGCTAGTCCATGGGTCTACATGGGAACATCATCACTACCTGGGCATAGATGTAAGAAGACTTCAACAACAAGTACAGGAACTATTGTAGGTCCAAGGAAACTAAATATGAGATATTCAAAATGAATCTAGGGCCTGATGAATCCCTAGAGGACTATGAAGAGAGGTTCCAGTTAAAATATAAGAGAGCCATCTGTACCCTTGATCTAGGATCACTTAAACTAGAACTTCTCTGAGGGACCATGGAGGAGGTGATAGAAACACTCAATATGTTATTAGGAGGAGATATCTACCAGCTGCCTTATGAGACAATAAAAAATTTCTTCAGGAACCATTATAGGGCAGCTAGGAAGAAAGGCAAAGCTACCAAAAGTACAACCATTACCCCTTCCTCTTCCACCTCCATCAAGCATGAGATTGGAAATATGTTGGAGGACTTCAAGAGTGACATGTTGCACACCTTTTCCTTTCAAATGGACACAATGCAGGTCAAGAGGATGCAAGAGGAAGCAAAAATAGCCTTGGCTATATTTTTCCCTAGATGTATTAGAAAATTCCTTAGAAATTAATTTCCATTAAATGTCATAGAGGTTTTCGTACTCTTTGAGGAGAATCATGCCACAGACAAGTGCCCCTCCTTACCTGGAATCAAAGTTTCATGTCAAGGTGGGGAATTATGACTAGATCAACTCTGTTTCATCAACCAGGAAAGGCATCAAGGCCCTAGCTCATATCAACAGGGTATGCAAGGTGCACCTAATTCTTACTATCACAATAATCAGAATGCACCCATGAAATATTGGTACACCCCTACTCCAACATCTTGGCCTACACCTCCTACTTGGATTTACAACCCTCCATATCATCCTCAACCTATGAACCAAACATTTTAGTAGTATGTTCCTCAACAACCTCAATGGAACAACACATCCAACGGTTGAGACCTCAACATAATCAACCACCTTCTCTAATTCCTCCACCCTAACCTCGACCTCAGCTTACTCATGCTACTCCACCCAAGCTGCCTAAGATGCCTGCACAACCCAATCTGAACCCAAACAATAGACAAGAAAAACAAGTTTATAGTGGAGAGACATCCTATCCAACTTATATTGTGGAGATACAAGAGATTAATCTGAGGTTGCGAAGAGTAATCCCATACAACCACCCTCCATATCCACCTATATAGGTTGAGGAGGAAACGGAAGAAAGTAACACTCAGATCCAACAACCCCCTTTTCCCGAGTGCTTGATCCATTCCATTCAACACACCCCAGAGGAGACCGAATTTCTGGGAGAACTGAAAAATTTGTGTGTAAAAATACCCCTTCTCCAATCCATTAAGGATGTCCCTATTTACAATAGGCTCATCAAGGAAAATTACTTCAATAAACTCGGGATAAAGAAGAAATATACCCCCACCATCAATGTAGTAGGACATATGTCCGACTTAATGTTGGGAAGGGTGATATTTCCAAAGTACCTAAATCCTCGAAGTCCAGTTGTTGATGTGCACATAGATGATGTCACTGTCCCCAAATTCTAATTGATCTCGAGGCTTCCATCAATGTTATGACCAAGGAACCTATGTTGAAACTCAACCTCTAAGGGACTTTGAGTTAAACCACAACATTTCTGCAACTTGGAAATCGGTCCACAGTAACTCCGGAAGGAATTGTTGAGGATGTGATGGTTTCAATTGAATCTTGGGAGTATCCTATAGATTTCCTGGTTCTGTAGCCAAAAACCAAGTTCAATGGATATCCTCTCATATCAGGGAGACCTTGGTTAGCCGCTGTTGATGTTTATATCAACTTTTAGGTCAGAAACATGACTATTAAGAATGGGCCCTTTTCTAAAAGGTTGGTATTATATCCTCCAGCCCAACCTTCCATTGATCATGATCTACCTATACGGTTGGAGGCTGAAGAAGATGAGGTATACAACACTACCCCTATTTGTACCATAGATGATTTTCTTAGAGGGGGGCAGCTTGATAAAGATGAACTCATTGACCATGTCCTTCAAAACTAGTCCTCCACTAACAGCCCACTTGAAAACCTAGTCAAATAATCTGAAAGCCACCATTCCATGGAGCTTCACTTAGTTGATTAAACCTCTAAAACCACCAAGGCTATGGATTTTTTCCCATCCAAATCTCTGAAAATTTACTCAAACCTCTCAGATAAAGAATAAAAACACTTATGCCAAATTTTGAAAGAAAACCTAGATGCATTTTCATGGGATTACAAGGACATGAAAGGGGTGCATCCCTCAGTATGAATACATCATATCTACATTAAGGAAGGATGCAAGCTTGTGTGCTAACCCCAAAGGTGGATGAACCCTACTCTAAAAGACATAGTCAAGGAAGAATTGCAAAACAATTTGGATGCAGGTTTCATTTATCCTATATCAGATAGTGAGTGGGTATCTCCTCTTGTCCTAGTCATGAAGAAGAATGGAAAATGGTGGGTCTATGTTGATTATCAGGAACTAAAAAAAGCCACCAAGAAGGACCATTTTCCTTTTTCCTTTATAGACCATGCCCTCGATGGCCTTACGGGAAAGAATTTTTTTTCCTTCTTAGATGGGTTCAATGGGTATAACTAGATGCAAATCAGCCTTGAAGAATAGGACAAGACTAATTTTACATTCCCTTGGGGTACCTTAACTTACATAGTCCTACCCTTTTGGTTTTGGAATACCCCAACTACCTTCCAAAGACCTATATTGTGCATTTTCTCTTATCTAGTCCATGACTTACTCGAAATCTACATGGATGATTTCACACCCTATCTGGACAAATTCCAGGATTTTCTCTCCAATTTGGGAAAACCACTGAGAATATGCGTTGAGATTCATCTCTCCCTGAGCCCAGAAAAGTGTGAATTCTTGAAAAGGGCAGGAGTTGTATTGTAGCACTCACTATCCCAGGCAAGAATATAGGTGGACCCAAACAAAATCACCATCATCAAAAGGGTACCTTCTCCTCAAATAGAGAGATGTCAGGATTTTCTTGGGTTTAGCTAGCTATTATAGAAGGTTCATCAAAGTTTTCAGCAAGTTGGCTTCACCACTATTCGGTTTTTTGGAAAAATATTACGAGTTTACTTGGTCCAGTCTTTGTCAAGAAGATTTTGAGCTTATTAAGGGAAAGTTGACTACTAACCCCATTCTCCATGGTCCAAATGGGACTCTGCCTTTCCACATCCACACCGATGCATCAGAAAAAGCTGCGGGGGAATCATTGGGGAAGTTAGAAGACAAATTACCTTATTCAATATGTTCCATTAATAAGAACTTGTCCAAGGCTAAACTCAATTACATTGTCACAAAGAAGGAGATGTTAGCCATTTTCCATGACATTATGTCACTATTTATCATACCTTTGTACACACTGACCATGCATCCATAAAATATTTAATGAACAAACCAGATGTTAATGCTAGAATAATTATATGGTGTTACTATTATAGCAGTTTCACCTAACCATTGTTGATAAACCTGGAAAGGATAATGTTGTTGCGGATTTTTTATC
Source organism: Pinus albicaulis (assembly GCA_034641835.2). Taxonomy (NCBI): domain Eukaryota; kingdom Viridiplantae; phylum Streptophyta; class Pinopsida; order Pinales; family Pinaceae; genus Pinus; species Pinus albicaulis. Next base: position 145,064,992 of record CM076576.1, read on the forward strand.
AAGGTTAGATCTACATGTAGATGAAGAAGGAATGATGGATGACCAACTTCCATATGAACATATATTTGCTATATCAGCACTCTCACCACGGTTTTCTGACATATCTAACTACTTGGTTGCTGAAAAGTTCTCTCCTAAGCTCTCATTCAAGGAGAAAAATAAGATCATCAGAAAAGTACCCTTTTCACATGGATTGGGGGAAATATCTTCAAGCTAGGCCCTAACCAAATTCTTAGAAGATGTGTGAGGGTGGAAATTTTTTTTGATATCCTCTTTGCATGTCATGATAGCCCTTGTGGAGGCTACTTTTCTGAAAAAAAGTGTTTCCTTCAAAGTTTTGCAGGAAAGTTACTATTGGCCTACCCTTCACTAGGATGCCAAAATATACACTAGTAGGTTTGACCAGTGCCAAAGGATGGGGAAAATTACATAGAGGGATGAGATGCCTTTGCACCCTCAGGTGGCTCTTGAGCTATTTGACAAGTGGGGCATGGAATTCATTAGACCTATTGATCCACCAACTGACCAGAAAAGGTATATCATAGCCTGCAATGACTAGCTAACAAAGGGGGCTAAAACAAAATATGTGAAAGTAGCAACCGAGGAGAAAGTAGCATAATTTCTTAGAGATAATGTATTTTACAAATTTGGATACCCCAGAGAGGAAGTCATTGATCAGGGGGCACAATTCACATCTCATCTCATTAAGAATCTTCTGAGGAGGCACAACATAAATCATAATACTTCCACTGCCTACCACCCTTAATAAAATGGCCAAGTGGAAGTGACCAATAGAGCCTTGGAGAATATCCTCACCAAGGTTGTGAGCAGCAACAAAAAATATTAGGCAGACAGATTGGTAAAAGCTACTTGGTCCTACAACACTACTTAGAAAACAACGACATGGTTCACTCCTTATGACCTAGTTTATGGCAAGAAAACTCTGCTTTTAATTGAATTTGAGTTCAACACTTTAAGGATGGAAACCAAGTTAGACCTAGATATATCAAATGCCCAAAAAGATATTTTGATACAATCAAATTGATTGGATGAGTTGAGGATGAAAGCACTCCTTCACACAGAAGTGATTCAGCTGCAAAGGAAGGTCTGACATGACAAGTAAATTAAGGAAAAGACCTTTCAAGAAGGAGATTGGGCATTGTTGTATGACTCGAGGTTTAAGGATTTCAAAAGAAAACTAATGAAAAGATGGTTGGGACCCTAAAATTTGGAAAACATTTATGATAATGGTGCAGTTCAGATCAGAACCATAGATGGGGAAGGAATTCCCCTACTTGTCAATGGTTATAGGCTTAAGGTTTACAAAAATCCCCTGTCTAGGGAAGAATTTATAAATTCAATAAACAAGGAGGTGTATGTCATGGGAGACTCCATAGTTTCCAGTGCCTCCCCCTCCTAGAAAAAAAATGAAAAAAGAAAAATAAAGAGGCATGGATGAAAACCTCTCTGAGGCACCCAAGGCAACCTACAGGGTTGAAAACCTCCATGAGGCAATCCTGGAGCAAAAAAGAAAGAGAGAAAAAGAAAAAAATAGAAAATAAAATATCCTTGGGTGAAAACCTCTCTGAGGTGCCCAAGGCACGCCTGTGGGTTGGAAACATCTGTGGAGGTAGCCCACTTGCCTTTAAAATAAAAAGGGAAAAAAGAGAAAAGAAAGAAACAAAAAAGGGAAAAGAAGGAAAAATACCTATGTGCTTATTTGTTTTCCTGTTTTGGGGGTTGATCAAAGATGGTTTTTTGGATTCAGAGGAGCAATTTCTATTAATATCTCCTTCTCCTCTTCTTTCACACTCCATAAGCCACTCCACCGTACACCCATTCACTCATTCCACCCCTCAGATTTCCAAAAATTTCATTTTTTTTTTCTCCTAATTGTAATTTCTATAGGAAAATCGAGAAGTGATAGGATTCTTGTAGCACTACAGGAAACTCTTGTAAATGCTACAGGAAAATCATTAATGAAGGAAGAAACTCTCTCAAGGATTTATGAACTTCAAATAGAGCATGATAATTTATGTTTTGCTTGTACCTACTATTCAGAACCCCTTATTTGACTCCATGCACAAAGATTCACTCTCTAAACCCTATGTTTCACCATTAGTAGCTATATCATCTAAAACTTGGCTTGAGACCTCTTCACTCACCTATCCTCCACTCTATTCATTCCATGACTCCATTCCTAGCCTACATAAACCATTTACCTCCATTTATGAGAAAAATGAAGCAAGAAGAAGCAATAATAAGACTGCTACAAGAATTGGAATGTTTCCTGTAGCAAATTTGTGTGTGGCACAACAAGGCCAAAAGATGAAGAAAAGTTAATGAGGATGACTAAAAAAAGGCCACCAGTAGACTCTGGGATGGAAATCACAGCAGAAATTGCACCTGAAAACCTCCATGCAGCACCTACAATAATAAAAGAAAAAAAAAAAAGAGATTAAGCAGCTCACTCAAAAAAAGTTGCTCACTCATAAAATAAACAAGAAAGTAAAAATAGAGCAAAGAAGAGATCATGGCTGCAACAACCAACTCCAGCTCCTTGCACTAGCTCATTCAGCACCACACCAGCACCAGGTAGGCTCAGGTATGGTCCTTCACCTCTCGCTATGCATTCATAATTACCAAAATGGTTTAATGTCGAGTTTTAGAAATTTAAAAGGAAAAAAGGTGGCCACTTAACTTGGCCACCTTCGTAAAGTTAAAATGGAGGAAAATAAAATGTACATGTGACCTAGGTAATTCAAATCAAGTAAATAGGGAGTGAATGGGTAAGAAGAAGGTGATTACAAGGTTCATCAATTATTAACTCATGTGGGACCAATAGTCTCACAGAGGAAAACTCGTGTTAAGTACGAGTCAGCACAACGCTCCAAATTTAGTTTAAAATGCCATAAAGGTGATTTTTGTCTCATTTTCACCATTTTGGTGAGAATTTAAAAGATTATAAAAATTAGGAGAGCAGTGGGATCCATCAGGGAGAGCAGCATTGAGATCAAAGATTACATGCACCATCATGCTACAGAAAACAGAGATTTGCTACAGGCAAATTCAGAGGCAGATCAACAAGGGTACAAATTGAAACACAGAGTCACCTATGGGTGAAATTTCTTCCCAAAGCCACCATATCTTAATTAAAAACACCAAAGTACAAAGGTAAGTGGTTTGAAATCTCCAACACTGATATTTCTCCATGAAATTTACACACAACAAGTTAAATTTGGCAATTAAAGGGTAAAAAAATGCATTTGTTTAAAGACCTCCATCTCCAAGACATATTCACATAACTCTCAAACATCTCACCACCTTCATATCACAACAATTAAAATGGGAGGGGGATTTAATAGAAGGTATCCCACTTACATTAAGAGAATTAGGAAGCATCCTCAAGTCCTGGAAATCTTCAAAAATCAATAATGGCTAGGGTTCTTCGATCTTTTGAAATGTTTTGATGAAGAGATAACACGAGAATTTGTAGTGGCTCTATAATCACACTCAGAGGAGAGATCCACCATTGTGGTTAGAGGCCTACCCATCACACTATAACCTAAAATCGTAAGAAGAGTTACAAATTTTCCCTTAGGAGTCAAATGGGTTAAGGAAAGAATGCCAAGAATTGTAGCCAAGAAAAGATTCTTTCTAGCAGGAGAAGGATACATTAAAGAATAAATTGGAGGGAGGAGAGAAAGACTTCCATACCCCTGGGATGAAGTACCCTTCCATATCATGAAGTTTATTTCTTGTGAAAGTAGACTTAGTGTGGTCTATGGATATCATTTTAGATTGTTGAATGAACTTAGGTTTCAAGGAGAACTCCCTCTAGAATAAAGATCAAGAATCCCTCATTTCCTCTTGAAATCCATAACTAACATGAGAAATAAGGTGAGGCAAAGAAAATACCAACACTTGGCTCATCATGTCCTCATAAAACTAATAGTGAATGATGCTTTGAGAATATTAATCTTATATGTATCTTAGTATTCTTTCATAGACATGGATAGGGAAACCTTCATAGCTACCCAAAAAGGGCAAACCTCTAACTCTAGCCTTAGACAGAGGGAGGTAGAAGAAGAATAAGAGGAGGTTAAAGAGGATGTAGAAGAAGAAGAAGAGGAGGTAGAAGATGACGAAGAAAAGGAAGGGATTGAGATTGAAGTGGAAAACATAGAGATAGTAGAGACAGAGGAAGAAAAAGCTGAGGGGAAGGAGGAAGAAAAGACGAAGGAAAATAAATGATTGTACCCTATCCTAGGTAGTGAAACCTCCCCTCAAGACACCAACATGTCACCAGAAATTACATATCAGGAAGTGGCTTCTACCCTAGTCACTTTGAGAACACCTCTCAAAATAAAAAGGAAGAGGCAAACACCTATGCATTTCAGGATAAGGAAGAGTTAAAGAGTGAGGCAAGGGAAACCATAGACTCCCACCAAGAGCCCTATTGACATTGAGAAATCCCTAAATAAATATCATGAAATAATATTAGAGGAAGAAAGGGTGCAAGAGATGACCTCACCTATGAGGACTCCTGTAACCTACATCATAATACACTCAGAAAGGCTGTAATCCATACACCTCATGCAACCCCCACAGACCCTCCAAAGACTAAAAAAGAGAAAAACAATCAAAATAGGGTCTTCAGTAAGAAAAATAGTGTTTTCTACAGAAAAACCTGTTTTTTCTATAGGAAACTCCAAGAGACCTAGAATTAGAGAAAAAGGCCTTGGTTGAGGAAGAAAAGACAACCATAGTTGGGCAAGAGGTCAAATAAGTTGAGGAGAAGGCACAATATGAAGGACAAGATGAAAAGGAGGAAGAAAAATATGGCAAGGAGGAGCCCACATCACTGAAATTGGTCCTCAAAGTTGTAGCAGTAGTTCCAAACCCTAGCCCTCAGCCCAATCTCAGCTCCTACTACACATACATTAAAGGGAGATGATTGATTCCTAAAAAGTTCACAGTGCCTTTATTTTATCAGTTGGAAGAGGAGAGGGCACACCTTCATCATTAAATGAATCTTGCCACATCTAAAGGTGTGCATGACATAGGGGTCATGGAGGGAAAAGTGGTTGAGTTGGGGAAGGATTTGTCTGATGTTAGGCTAAGAGAATCCATGTTGAAAGAGAAGATTTAGAAGGCCCAAGAAGAGACTATAGAATTGCATGAGAAACTTCAAAAAAATGATAAACAAATGGCCACCATGGCATATTTGTGCATGGAGGCCATTCAACACAGATATCCATCACATTCCTATGCATTTTACCTCAAGGAACAATGGATCCTATTTCAAATTAAAACATTAGCCTCCGATGGATCCTTACATTTTTAGAACTGTAAACAGTTCATTGAATTTTGCAACCAATCAAGTATGGAGACAAGGGAAAAATGGCAGAGTTCTACATGCACAACCTTGTGTTGATAGAATTGAACATTTGGGACCCTAATCCTAGGATGGTAGACATGCAGTTAATGGCATTGGCATCATGGATGGTTAATGAAGATACCAAAGCACAAGAAGTGAGAAGGACTATGAGGAGAGAAAACAAATAACCCTTACACATTATGGAAGAACAATTTAGCCCTAGGGGAGTAATCAACAACCATATTAATATAGAAGAGGATCCCGCACTTGCAGAAAAATACCTCCACACACAAGCTCTAGCCATGGCTCACTTTGATGATGTTTCTAGGTTTTTGGGAGATGAGTGCATAATGGCTAGCCAAAGGAGATGGAATAGCCTCCCTCACAACCTTATAAAAATTGAGTACCACAAACTAGAAATATTTAGAGGTGCCTTGTAAAGAGCGCCACTATACAAGAGGGCCATGTAGGCCAGGAATATTTAGTGGCTTGGTTTGAATCTCAGTCCACCCTTGCTACTGGGGCTGAGGGATGGAAAGGACCAAGATGAGAAAAATAAAGAATGGGAGGAAGCATAAAATAAATATGGTTTTTACCCTCCTGAAGGGACTCCCACACTTCTTACTGGGGAAGTGAGAGGGTCCATCAAAGCTTTGAAATAAATGCAGAAGGAGGACTAAGTTACTCAGAGGATGAGCAACCATTTAGTAGGGCGATGATGAGATGAATCATTAGGTACATTTAGATGGGTTAATTGTCCCATTTTTTCCCTATTAAGTCTCTTTTTCTCAAATTCTAATTATATTATGGTCTTATGTTGCTAATGTATATGGTGATTAAAGTTTTTCATACTTTGAATGCCTAACAAGAGTTAAATGTAGGAAAATCACAAAGATATTGCATTTTTTATGAATATTTTTCCATTAAAGCTCATAATATACAACAAGGAGAGATTATAGGGGGATTTTCCACCTCCTTAACTCCCAAAGGTAGCCAAGGGATCCTCGAGATTCCCTCCAAGACCTCGAAATCAAAGGAAACCAAGCAAACTCAAAATCAAGTGTACCAAAGCTACAATTCACTTGCAGTCAAAGTGGACACATAGCTATTGTTAGCTACCCTCTAGATTAAATAGGGTTGAGTAAGAGCTCATTAGCATTCAAACTTTGAAGGAAGCTAATAGGATCTTAGCTCTTGTAATATGTTTTTGAGACTTTCATGTTGATGTAATGAGACTATCTTCTGCAATAAAATGAGAATTCAAATTGTGCTTCATTGATCTAGTTTTAGAGGGCTAGGCTTGTAGGTTATGACCTAATCCATTGGCCTTAGTCTCTCTTGTCTATTCATTCTTTTCTTTTATGTCATTATAGCTAGTTTTCTTATGAGTATTTAGCTAGTTTTCTTTCATTTCAATTCATTGTTTTTAGTTTTCTTCCATTTGTATTTTGATGTAGATTTAACTTTCTTACATGTTGGTAGAATTGGTTATAAACTCAGAAAGATGGGTGTCAAGCCTCGGTCTCTCATCTCTTTCATTGGAGCTTGAGCAGGGTAGACCTTCTCCACAAACCAAAATTTCTTCTTAGTTTATGATTCCTTGGAATGAATAGTTAGGTTGTTGTAGTGCCATGAATATGTTTAGAATGTTGTGTTAGATCTCTGTTTGTAGGCTAAAGTAGGTTTTCTTTCCAAATTCAACTCATCTTTTTCATTTCCTTCATCATGAATTTGTCAATATTTGTTGCATGAACAGGTAGTTTTCTTGTAGTTTCAAGTAGCACAACAAAGGAGGACTTCACTAACATCTTCAACTTCATTTCTCACCCTTCATCAACCTTTTGTTCATCAAAATTTCCATCAGCCCTGTTTTCAAATTTTTCATCTTCACAACGTGAGAAAACCCTAGAGATGAAAGATAGGCCTCTCAAGATGTTACGAGCTTGGAAAAGGGGTGGGCCACCTTCCACTAATCCAATTATACCTTCACTCTACCTTCCCTACAATTTTCTCACCCATTTTTTGCCTCAGATTTCCCTCAAACTATTTCTTGTAGCAATTTAGGACTTTCCTGTAGCACTATAGGAAACTTGTAGTAGCACTTGCAGCAACACTGGTGGGCCCCTTCTTAATGCCGTAAACCACCATCCACCTCATCCAGACCTTCCAAAACCACCCAAACACCTTCAGCCTTACACCCATGAGTTTAAGCCTTCCATAAGCCACCTTAGCACTTTCTCCTCCTAACTACAAAACAATGCATTTGCAAGCGTAGTTAGGTCATGAGTAGCTACATGATTAAAAGCATGATAGAGAGAACATAGATTAGATAGAGTGTGTTTAGAAATTTTTCACAGTAGAGTGTGATTAGGTTAGTTTTCTTTATGCAATTTCAATTCAAAAATTTACTTCATGCAAGATGCCTAGTTTGCTTCCATTTCATATCATAGCTTAATTTGTAGATTTATTTCATTGCAGAGTAGTTAGATACAATTTCTTGATGTAGAATATTTCTTTGCTTTCTAATAGAGTAATGTATTTGAATCATTTGTAGCCCTAGGCCTAGATTCAGAAGTGTGACAGACTTCATCCATAAACCATAGAAATGGCACCCTTTCGTAAAGCTCATAAGAGGATGACATGAGTAGAATGCATCTGTTGTGTATATAGAATTGTCACCTCCAAGTTTGTATGAACATGAGGTTGATAAATTAAAGTAAGGAAGCCTCTGAGAGTTGCAACATTCTTGGTGCAATACTAGAGCTCACCAATTGGCTTGTACATGTTGGCCCATTCGCTAACAGCTATCACAACGCTTGACATATTGTTTGGCATCCTTAAATAAGGAAGGCCAAAAATAGATAGCTCGTAAGATCTTATATGCAGTTATTTTATCAGAAACATGGCCCCCACAAGGTTCATCATGAGTAGATTTCAAAATCTCAAAAACTTCTTCCTCTCTTACGCATCTACGAATGATAAGATCTGGTCCAGTGTAAAATAAGTCTCCTTGGATCCAGGAGTATGAAGCACTCTATTGGATGATATTCCACTTTTCACAAGTAGATAAGTGAGGTGGTGTTTTTCTTGTGATTAAATAATTAGCTATGTTAGCAAACCATGGGGAATTTTTTGACACAGAAAAAAGATGTCCGTTAGGGAAATCATCATTTACAGGAATTTCTTCACCAATATTATTTAATCTAGAAAGGTAATCAGCCACAACATTAGATTTTCATGGTTTATCAATAATAGGAACATTAAATTATTGTAATAAAAGTAACCACCTAGTCACTCTACCGCTATTCAATGGTTTATTCATTAAATATTTTATGGTGGAATGATCTGGATGTACAAATAATTCATATCCTATAATATAGTGTCTGAATTTATTAATAGCAAAAATCACGGCTAAAAACTCTTTTCAGTTACTGTGTAATTTAATTCAGCAAGTGAAATTTTTTTACTGATGAAGTAAATATCATCGGATTGCTAGTTCTATTCTTGTCCTAAAGTTGCGCCAATAGCAGTATCTGAGGCATCAGAGGAAATATGAAATGAAAGGGACCAATCAAGTCCTTGCAAAAATGGTTCCTGCACTAGTTTTTCCTTTAGTGTCTCAAAAGCTTGTTGGCAAGCCATAGTCCAAGAGAACTCACTATCCTTAACCAACAATTGAAAAATTGGGGTAGCTATGCTAGAAATATCCTCAATGAATCATCAATAATAGCCCGCATGTCCCAAGAATCCCCTCACTTCTGTTAGTGTCGGTATCTTCATCCCTCCGTCAGAGATCAAATTTCTCTTGTTGCATTGCATTATTAGGTGTCTCATTCAGTCAGCTGCATTCCATTAGGAGCATGGATCATCTGAAGGTAGTGGTTTTTTGCTCATGTCCCTCATTTATTTTACCCGCTGGCCTATTTCTGTTCATTAAAATCATTTACAGTCATTTTTGGTCTCATAGTTTGCAAAGAGTCATTTTATGGTTTTAGTCTCATTAGGTCTAGGGTTTCATTAATCAGGTCTTTAGAATGCCTAATAATGGTCAGTAGGCACATGAGTAAGCCTCAAATAAGGTTTTAGTGCTAAAATTTTCATCATCATATGCTTAATAATGATTTTTCTTCAAAACTCTGTTTTGAAGAAAAATAGTCTATTTCATCTTTATGTAATAAATGCAATGTGATTTTCAAGTTTTTTTAGTTTTAATAACACTCCATTGGCAACCCTGGTCACCTTTTCGAAAGCTCCATGCCATCCATTCCCTGCAAGATAGACAGAAAGCTCATCATTCATTCCAAAAGAAAAAATAAAGCAAAACAGAATTTTTAAAGTGAAATGTCAAATTTCAAACATTGAAAAGTGGATTTTTCAAATGGAAAATCAAAATCCTTGGTATAAATATCATTTTTATGTTTCAAGATTCCATTTGAATACTAAGAGAACAGGAGAAATCCAAAGAGAAATTGTGAGGAGCGAAGAAAGAATTTGGAGGGTAGACTGTGTGAAGTTTCCTTGCGCGACGCGTTGGGTGACTGTCGCGACACATCGGGCGAGCGCGACGCATTGGGTCAACTCCCTGTGTGCAAATTTACTCCTGCGTGACGCATAGAAGCAATGCAGCACACCGGGTTGGTTTTGCGACGTATTGGGCCGGGAAGCAAGTTTATTGCTATTTCTTCCAAATCTTCAAATAGACTCAGTCCATTTTTGTCCAAGTAAGTCAATAAACCTTGTAATTTCCCATGAACCATTGTTTGGTGATTTTTATGAGAGTTTGAATACAAAAAATCAAACCCTATTCTCTTGTTGGAAGAATGCTCCTTTAGGGTTTTTGAAATTGATTTGGTGTCAATCATTCCCATTTCCCCCACCTTGTTAGTCCCTCCTCACTATTTATCTTGTCACAACAGCCCATTTCCCTATTCCCTTGTATCCCTAAATCATTCATTTCCTATCCCATTCCCATTATCCCCATATCCCAATTGTAAATTTCCCCAAACCCCAAGGCTATCCCAAGATATTAAGTGGTTGTCCCTAAACTTATCAATTCACAGATTTCAAGTGGCAAATTTCACTTGGAAATAGTCTATCATTTCCACTACCCTATCCCTCCATAGTCCCTCACTTGTTATCACTTATTTGGAAACAAAATCAAAGGCACCAAAATTCTCATTTTCATCCAAAACAACATAGAACTTGGACATCATGGAGACAGATACCGATACATCTTATGACCGAGACAGTGATTCCACCACTGAATTGCATGCACCTAGAAGACCTCATAAGAGCGGCAGACATGTGAGGGAGGAGCCCACTTAATTGGCTGAGTTGCAGGCTTGTCCACTTGCCATGGCATGTTTTCAACAGCAGTCTTGTTATCAATTTTGTGAAATGGTTGCTGTTAGGGTCCCGTGATTTGGCCGATTGGCTAGCCAAATGACGATGTAACATCAAACCAAGCTTTGGAGCCCAAGGACCTAGCCTTCCTGTACTCAGAGAGGGCTCTCTCTATAAGTGCAAAAGATGTCGGTGTGTTTACTTGCGATGTTCTGATATTAGGCTAGTTATGAAGTGTGTTTTTGGTTTTTTTAGTTTTTAAGTTTGTGAGGGATGAAACTGATCAAATACATAAAC
>CM076576.1:145076111-145121354 GCA_034641835.2 Pinus albicaulis
ACTGAATAGGTAGAAAGGCGAAAAAAGTTTTGGGAGGGTTTTCTGGATGACATATTGACATAAGGAAATCAGTTTCTAGAAAACTCAGCTGAAGATATAGTCATCACTAACATGTAAAAAATACTGATGGCTAACAGTTGCTAGGGTCCATCATCATCAGGAGCTGGCCCGATTGTTTGTGTTTCATTTACTTGATGGTCAACTCACCCTTGCTGATGTGACATTAACTTTAACACCTAAAACTATCTCTCAAGCAACCAGAATACTAAATGTTGGAGAACAATGGAACAAAAGACAGCAGGTTGATAGGGTACACTATGAGCCATATATCATACCCAGCTCTGTGAGACAGCTTAGCAGAGTGTTTCCTTTCTGGTTCCTAAAGGATTCCTATGCTCCTCTGATGAAACTTATCATCAAATATTTTAGTTGTGAAGGCCGGTTTTCACGTCTCTATGCCTATCATATCAGGTTATTGATGCATTTTACCAGCGTGAGGATGATGAACCTCCCTTATTTCATGTGCCAGAATATCGATAATATGACCACTCTCGTGCAAAGGAAAACTCCTGAGCAGTAGTACAACAGTATCTATCACTTTGCACTCATCAAGATTATGGTTATGCATCAGCTTGGCTTGCAGGGCATTTCGTGGGAGGAGTTCATTTCTAATGATTTCTTCATAGCTCCTAACGTACCTTCAGAGGTTGTTCATGAGGCAGGTGAACCTTCATATCAGCATGAGGGTCAGGAGATAAAGAATACTAGTGTGTCGGTGTATGTCACTTATCAGAGAGGCACTAGAGCATTATTTGCAGCAGCCAGGCGAGTATTATCTCCACCCGGGGTGGAAGGGGTCTTGTTTCCATCATCAGCAGCATAGGTACAAGTACAGGACAAGGGTAAGAGGCCCATGCAAGATGAGGGGCCTTCAGGAGGCCAGGATATAGATTTCATACTCATTGATGAGGATTTTGGCTCACCAAGCTCAAAGTTGAGAGAGACTATTCAGGAGCAGAAGGCGAAGATAGACACTTTGTCTGTCAAGTTTCAAAGAGCCCAATGGATTATCAACTACCTTAAGTAGTGAAAAAAATAGTTGGAAGATCAGAAAACTATCATGGAGTTGCAAAATATCCATGAGAACCGGCAAGCTGCCCAAAGGAGCCAAACCGAGATGACATCCATTAAGCGAGAGATTGAGGCTGATTGAGAAACTTGTCTCGAAAGGGTCAATATTCATTTGGAGAAGCTATTGGAGAAGGCTAATAAGGAAAATAACATGTTGAGGCACATGAAGAATCATTATTGGGCGAGAAATCATGTTTGCAAGGCACAAATCAAGATCCTGAAGGCAAAGTTAAAGAGGGCATTAAAGAGTCGCAAGAGGCATGATAGAATCCAAATTTTGGCTGAAGCTTCCTTGGCTCAGCATAGTGCATGATGGAGGACACTCAGCCAAAATTTCAAGAAATTTGGGATACATTTAGTCAATTTTGATTTTTTTTGGCCTTAACACAGATTTTCCTGCTTGACGCTTCGCACCACTTGGCGCGCGCTTATGATTGGGAGCTCCTCTTGGGTAAAAATTTGTATTTTTGGATTTTTCATGAAAATTTGAGCATGACTACCCATTTCGAAAATATTTTGATAAGTTTTGGGCCTCCAGAGGGGGGAAAACGCCCTAAAATTGACCTTTCTTCCCCTTTTTGGACACACAGGAAGCAGTGTTGGGAAAACTCATTTTTGGAGGGGTAAATGGCAACCAAATTCCACTTGGGTTGGAAAGTATACAGGTAGATATTTCCAATGAGCTATCCTACGCTCAATTTGGACACCAGAAAGGCCTTCAAAACTAGCTCCAAACTGGCGCGACGCATAGAGAAATCAGGCGCGGTGCATTGGGGATTTTTGCTCATTTTGGACACAATAACTCTATTTTTGGCCTATTTTTGGCCAGTTTGACTTTCTTACTTCCACATGTAAAAATTTTGATGTAATTTGATGTAATTTCATGGCTCTTGATGTAATTTTGGCAAATTTTTACTCATGAAAGTAGATTCATTCATCAAAAGGTGAATTGCAACTGAATGAATCAGTTTCCTATCTTATAGAGGCAAGCTGTTCCACTGCCTATTTTTCAGTTCTTAGTTTAGATCTTGTTGAAATAGCTCCTAAACTAGTGATCTCGACCCCTAGAGGCATGGTGATTAGTTATGCTTATCTATATCTTGTATTTTTTCAATCATTTTCAGGGTTGGACACTTGGGAATGCTTTGAGCATCATTGTACATTTCATCTCTGCAGTTTGGCAAAGGAATAGACCAGGGTTTGCAGCACTCCTTGGGATCCATGTGGCTCTTTGTTTTGATGATGTCTTTCTCTCTATGATTTTCAGTTTGCTGATGTTTCATGTGTATCATCTTCCTTCTTATTTCTTCTTAAGTTAAACAAACAAGTATAAAGGTGGAATTCATTAGATTTGCAGTGCTCTACCTTGAGTTTTGTTTGATTTTCTATGTTTTCAACTGTCAGAAGAGGATTCTTGAAAGTATCTAGCCCTCTTCAACTCCTTACCATTCTGAACTATCCATTTCATTCAAAATTGAAACATCAAAACAGTTTCCTACCTTGCCCCATTCAGATCCCTGCAAGACTACTCATTTCCCATACCCAAAATTTGCCCTTCCCTTTGATCCAACAAACACCCTCAAAATCAAATCAAACTCTTTTAAATATATACCTAACATAAAATAAGCCTTTATTCAAGTCATCTCAAGCCTCACTGATCATATTTTGTTGAGATTGACCAGGAGAGAGCCCTCTCTCGATCTGGTAGGGCTAGCTACCAGATTAAACGTGGTTTGATGTTACCCTAGATTCTGCCTTTCTCAGCCTGAGGTAGATTTAGGCCATAAAAAATTCCCTTTGTGTTTTGGGTGCAGAAAGATGTACAATAACCTCTATTTTAACTGGGTCTACTTAGATACCTTTTTCATAAATAATATGACCATGAACTACTCTTGCTTTACACATTAATCTACATTTTTTATCACTCAAAGCAAGGTGAGCTTCTTGGCAATGAAAAAACATTTTTTCTAAGTTTTTAAGGGCTCCTTGGAATGAATCACCAAATACTTAGAAGCCATCCTTTTAAATTTCGACACACTCGAGGTCAGCAAAAAAATCCAAAAAAACCCTTTGAAAGGTAGTTGGGGCATTACACATCCCAAAGGGAAGCACTCGGTAGGTGAATGCTCCCCATGGACATGTGAAGGTAGTCTTGAATTGATCCTTGGGTGTTGTTATAGGTCAATTTGGGCACCATTCCTAATGATCTAGTTAACTGGGCATCATCTCCAAGGCCGATGATCAAGGGTCTATCATTCCCTATCATCTCAATTGCTATATGCTCTAAGACAGAAAAAAAAAACAAATCAAGAAAGACTTTCATCAAGCAAAGGTTTCCATGGTTTGAAGCTTATTATATAGCATATGAGATCTCACCAATGCAGGGTCTAAGGGGCTTAAGTGCATTTCATATGCAGGTAGCCCCATGCAAGGCTGCTCTGCAAAGCACTTCCCGACATTCAAAGGTGTGTTGGTCACATTGCGAGCGAAATTCTCATTGTTTTGGAATCTCCACTTGGCTAGTGCCTTCTAGAAGAGTTCACATGTGTCAAGCTTAGGATCCAAGTGTCCATTTGAAATCTACACGAATGGAAACATGTCTTGCCTATTTTTGGAAATTTATTGATTGCAAAACAACCTACATTTCATCTATAAATTGAAAACAGATCTAAGTGTTTGAGAAGGAAGAATTTGAGTAGAGAAATGCTAGAGAGTTTTCAATTGAGAGTTTGATTTGTGGAGCTGTTGCTGGAGAGATTTATGTTGTGATGAGACTTGGAAACTATGCTGGAAGCTCACTTCAAATCAGTCACTAGGTTCTAACCTCTCCTTCTATCATCAATAAAGAGTACTTCTTGTTTTGCCCTACATGCATCTATGTCTACTTTGATTTTCCATATTGTAAGATCTTGGTTGATGAATGTAGTTTATGCTTAACTGATTTAGCTAACTAGCTTGAATAGATATCTATATTATTTCATCTTCTGTTTTTTCAGTGTTCTTTCTTGCAGGAAGCATTCAACCAATAAACCGCTTGAATTTGAAGCTATAGCAGAAACGATAGAAGGAGTCATTTGGAAGCGACTGAAACAAGTAAGCATCCAATCCTCTCTATGTATATGTTATGAGTTAGGAGAAATGGTAGTATAGTCTTTCATCTATTGTTCTAGACTATGACCTGTCTAGGGAAGCGTAATTTATCCATAGATTATAATTTTGGCCAACAAACTGGTGACTCCACTGGGGAGAATTTCTCTTAGTTTTAGGTGTTTTAGTCTCTAATTTTCTTTCTAAATCCACCCAGTAGCTGTTACACAAAAAAATTAGACATTTTCAGACCTTAATTTGCAAAGACAGTGAGCCAAATAGTAGATTTTTCTTTGTTTACTGCACCCAACGCACCCTTAGTCAGGGCACAATGCTTTGCAGAGCACTGTCTCCCTTCCAAGCCTGCGTTGCAGAGCACTGTCTCCCTTTGGAGACTGTGTTAGCTCCTGAAAGAGACAAATTCCATAAAATATAACTTTGTAACTTGCTTCAGTTATGTTTACTGCTGTGTTCTAAAAATTTTGATGCTCAATTGACCAGTGACTCTATATATTTCTTCCTCCTTTGGCTGAAAATTTGTTCAATGTTTGTTTAGAAAAGTTTTTCTTTATCATTGACAAGTTGATTTCAAAGTATTTTTTATGGTCGCATTAAGAATCATTTGCTTCGAAATAGGAAATTGTCATAAAATCTTCATTTCCTTGATAGGAGAAATATTTGTTGAAATCCTCATTTTTCCTTCAAAAGAGAAATTGTTGTTTGTATTCTTCATTTCTTGAAAGTAAAAAGCATTTCGATTATTGATCTAGTGCACCTAGTTTTTTTTCTGCATTCATAACATTAAGGAAAATGAAAAGAAAAACTTGCATTTGCATGTAGGATTGTGTGTTTTTTGCAAAAGGAACATTAGGAAATCTGCATTTATTTTTTGATTCATTGATTTTGTTTTTTTTCATTGATTTGTTTTCTCACAAATTATTTTCTCTTTTTCAAAAAATTAGCGTTCTCTTCCCTTAGTATCTAGGTTCTTCATTGAAAAAGCTGAAAGTGAAAGTTTTTTTATCATTCTTAGCTGCATTTTAGGAATTTTATATACATCATCGTGGTGAACCTGAAAGGAAAATTGTTAAGCAAGATCTAAGCAAGATCAACATAAAATAAATCTCAATTTACTTAACAACGCTTTGGAACATTAACGATAACATTTAGAAGGTCTAGGCTAGAGATGTGTTCCGGTGTCGTAAAACATAGCAGATGTCGTTAACTTGTCTAAGATACATTCTGAGTGTGATATCTCAATCCATGTATGTAATTATATCGTAGTTTGTCCACGTACTCTCGGGTATATCGGGCAGTATTACAGTACGATAAGTATAAAGGGGTGCTCTCACTATGCGGTTTCGCATCAAATAGCGCTAATACGCACTTGGGTGTCCACGTACCTTCAGGTATATTTGGGAGGACATTTTAGGTGCTATCCATCCATAGTGAACCGAGTCGGTCACCCTGAAATTGTGATACACTTAACACAGCATTCGGGGAGATTACCTGCCTGTACTTCTTGGTTCGCGAGGAGGTATTTTTCAGTTCACATTTTCTTGGTAAACCCTTTTGCCTAGCATTAATTTATTTGTTTTTGGATAAAATAAATCAGTAATCATGGAAGAACACAATCCTACCCCTCGTCATTCACGTAGATTAGCTTTAAAACCACCTTTACCACCGGAAGTTATTTCTGGTAGGCGAAGGTGATTATGATCTGCTGAATCAAGTACAATTCATACCTCTGGTGAAACATCATCATTTGAACTAGAGTTAGCTCAAATTGTTTCCACACATCCTAGTTCATTTACTGTTGTTGAAATGGATTCTTCACAGCTACGTGTGGTTACAATCCATTAAATCGTTGAGACCATACCTCCTAGACCCGACATTTTTCAATCACAAATTGATCCAGATCCTGTCTCTTCTTTGCCAGAAAATATGAATCCTGAACAACCGAAATTTGTTCCTACTTTGGTCATTCCACAAAGTTCTGTAGCCACTGAAACTCCTATATCACACAGTCAACCATCTGAAATATATTTTGGGCCTAACGGTGAAGTTCTTCCTCCTAGTTTAATCGCTATTGAAGAAGTCCCACAACCTGATACACCTTTAAGTCAAACCCATTTTTGGGGAGACCTTTACCTATACCAGTATTTTCCTCATTCGTTCCATCTACTTTTGTTGATCCCATTTCCATTCAATCTCCCATTGATTTCGAAGAGTATACATTTGGTCATACAAGCATGCCTGAACTAACATCTTTGGTTGGGTCTGTTATTCCAATTACGTCAGCTCCTACCCTCACTACCCCATCGATGTTCACAACGTCACCAGAGTCATATTTTCACGGTGGCCCTTCGGTCCCAACAGGTTACAAATCATTATCTGGAGCTTTATTTGGTCAATCTTCAAGATCATGGTCTTTACCAATGTCATCATCTGGTGTTTTAACTGGTAGCCCTATAGTTAGTACTAAATGACTTGAATCATTACATCCATCATTAGGGCAATATCAAGTCAGTCCTTATGGGTCAATTCCTTTAAGTACCATATCAAATGGACTCCCAGCATTCAGGGAAAAATATTTTTTGTCTTATTATCCTCCTTATGCTGGTGGGAAACCTATGGTCACCCAATACGACAGTACTCAGTCACATTTTGGTCAAACTAATTTTGACATGAATTTTGTCAATGGAAGCCCACTCTACCTATCCAACCACAAACGATTGTCCATTCATATCAACCAGTTCAACCTGTTACTCCCACTTCAATACCACTTGTTAATACATCTATACCCCTGTTATAGAATCAAAATATTGTACATCTACCTTATCAGGCAAGTTCTTCGACTCAATATCATCAAATGTTGGGTCAACAGACTCAAAATCCTTTGGTTAATTTACAACAACCTGTATTAGGAATTATTTATTCATAAGCTGGTGTACCATTTTATGGGGTGTCATAAACACAATCTGGATATACATATCAACCGAATCCAAATTATATTAATTTGGATTATAACATTGGTGTACAGAATCCTTGGCATCCACAGGCGCAAATTCCTCAAACTTCATATCAACAAGTATTATATCCAGGTTTTGGTCAATAGAACTCTCAAGCATTTGCTATGAAAAATAACCCCTATTTGGGTTACCAACATCAAATTCCATATGCTGGTGCTCAAATACCTGTTGCCCAAGTAATTCCATCTTATCCTGGCTATGCTCAACCTGACTTTAATCGACAATTTCCTTTTTTTGTAACCTTGGAATTATCAGATTTAAACAGTTTAACCAATGATCCTATCAATTATGCTCCTTGGTGGCCGGTGATACCTAATAAGTTACCCTTCGATATTCCTAAATTCAATGGAAGCCCTGGAGAAGATCCATCAACTCATGTTATGACTTATCATTTATAGTTTTCATCAAATTCCCTAAATGATTATTATGTTCGATTATGTCTTTTCCAGCGAATGCTTACAGGTCCGGCAGCTAAATGGTACATTGAATTACCTAGAGCTTCTTTCAACAATTTCACTGCCTTAGCTACTGTATTTTTGACCCATTTCCAGTTACCGATTAGATACGAAACTGGAATGGAACTCTTGACCAACTTCAAACAGAGTAATGCTACTCACATTTCAGATCATATTCATGAGTGGTGTCTCCGTCGATGAATGGTTAAGACATTTGTTCCTGATCATCTCCTTACTGAATGGTTCATTAAGTCCCTGTTAACATCTATAACTGAGGATGTGGCTAAAGGTGGCATTGTCATAGAAGAGCAAGTTATCGCTCGTGCCCAATATTTAGATCTGATTTATAATCAGTCTGGCACACTCTACGAAAAAATTCCAAATGCGTTGTGATCTAATTTCAATGTTCCTCCTCAAATAAAGGAATCTCATGCTAGAGACAGCTTGATAGGCACTGCAAACACACACAACACTACTGCATCTGATCCTGCTCCTACTTTCGAAATAAATTTCTTGTCATTTGACAAAGGCAAAAGTTATAAGCAGCCACGAAGTAAGAAAAAGGGGAAATCAAATAAAAAACAAACTTCTAACCCGCAGGAACCATCATCTGATCAACCGTTAGGACCACGGAAACCTCGTTACCCATGCATAATCTGTAACGAGGATAATTTTGTTAGGGATTGTCCTCACCATGTTGAAGTCTTAAAAATATTCAAGACTTCTCATCATTAGTTGTGTTGACAAACCCATTCCCAAATATAGACACAAATTTGGTTGCTACAAATCCAGTCCCTATTTCTCAAGTTTTAATGTTATCCACTACAAAACCTTCACAAGATATTTTGGTGTCGACGCGGAATAAAGACTATGGTAGTCTAGCTACTGATCAACCTACTACCTCGACAACAAATACATCTAATGAATCAGTACCACCTCCTGTTATTATTGAATTGATGATTAAGCCACCGAAAGGAGTAATTCATAAATCGACATATAATCCTCGAGTGAGAGTTGCACAAAATTATAATATAGTTGAATATTTGGCTCAATCCCCTTCAAATATGTCTACTCTCGAGGTATTACAAAATTTTCTCTCCCAGAAGTAGGCTTTATTGTCGGCCATTGGTGGAATTGATCCGACTGATTCTAATCTTGTCATCTTTAATCATACGAGCTATGTGCCACAGCTACCCGTAGAATTGGCATTCTCCATCCAAGTAAATGTTCTCAATCACCTTGTTCATCATACTATTATTTATGAGGGAGCATCTATGTGTATTATGTCTCTAAACTATTGGAATTCACTTGGCTCACCGTGATTATCGCAATCATCAACGACGTTGAAGGCTTTTGATGGAAGAACATATAAACCTTGTGGTATTATCAATAACCTGCAAGTTGATTAGGGGGAAAAACAGTAAGTATTGATGTTGAGGTTGTTGATGGACCCTTTGACTATAATATTTTACTCGGAAGACCATCAGTATATGCAATGACTGCCATTGTTTCTACATACTTTAGAATGATTTCCTTTCCACATAAAGGTACAATCACAGTCATTAATCAATTATCCTTTTTTACCTCTGCTTGGCAGGTCACTGGAAGCATTTCGTATATTCACTTACCCCAACTAGAAATCCAGAAAATTGGTGTAGGACTCTTAAAGGATTCCACTCTTATGGGAACCTTTGCATTACCATTGCTCGCGATGTCGGTATAAATTTCAAGCATAGAAACCTGCTACATGATCTCTTCCACTCTATCTGGCTTAAGGAAGAGTACGGGTGATTTTGATATTTCTACGTTGGATGATGTTTTACCGCTCAGCCCTATTGAGCTACAATAGCAATCGATCTATTTGGCTTGGGTGGAAAATTCGAAATCAGTGTCACTGAGTGTTTGGGTTGATCGTTCATTAGATTTTGGAACTCCATCTGATCCATTTTCCTCAAAAATTTTGACAGATGAAAATATTTTGGAAGCAATGATGGCAGAAGGAGAACCATGGGAAGATTATCATCATCATTCCCATATTCTTGATTATAAAGAAAATAATCTTAGTGAACTACATCACCCATCCATTCAAACTTTATTTTTGAATTCTTTTCCGATTAATGAAATTGAATATGAGAGAAATTTATCTAATATCGAAGAAACGATTTCTATTGATATTTCGACTAAAACTGGCGTTGTAGAAAATATTCATGTTGATGTATCTTGTTCTCCATCAGAACTTGATTCATATCGCTCTCTTTTTCGTGACGTATTCACTTAGTCTTACGAGGAAATGCCAAGCATAGATACTAGTATAGTTGAACACATTATTAATATGTATCCTGATGTCAAACCAGTGCGTCAACGACTTTGTCCTGTTCATCCAAAGAAAGCCGCTGCCATCAAAGCAGAAATTGAAAAAAAATTGCGTGCTGGTTTCATTTACCCCGTTCTGCTAACTAAGTGGGTTTCCAATATCGTTCTTGTTATGAAAAAACAAGGAACAATTAGAGTGTGTGTCTATTATCAGGATGTTAATCATGCTTGTCTAAAAGACAACTATCCTACTCCCTTTATCGACAATATTATTGACGATTGTGCTGGATGTGAAATATTTTCGTTCATGGATGGATTTTTCGGCTACAATCAAATCAATATCTGCCTAGATGACCAACATAATACAACATTCATCTGTCCCTGGGGAAAATTCACATATAGGAAACTCCCATTTGGTTTAAAGAACATTGGGGAAACTTTTCAGAGAGAAATGGATTATGCTTTCAACGACATCAAGCACATTTTTCAACCATATCTAGATGATTTACCAGCGCATTCATGAAATCATACTGATCACCCGATGCATTTGAGATCCATTTTCCTACACTTTCGACACTACAAGATACGTCTCAATCCACACAAATGTGTGTTTTGTATTGGTTCTGGTCGATTTCTCGGATTCATAGTTTCAAAAGAAGGAATTTGAATAGACCCACTGAAGGTAGAGGCCATTCTTAATTTGCCTGCACCATCAAACCTACTTCAGATACAGAAACTTCAAGGAAAGGCTAACTTGCTGAGAAGGTTCATTCCAAATTACGCTGAAATGGCTAAAGGATTTACTCGATTATTGAAAAATGGGGTTCCCTTCCATTGGGACCAAGTTGTGCAAGCTTCTTTTGATGTTGTCAAGGACCATCTTGTTCGAGCATCATTAATGTATCCTCCAAATTATCAAAATGATTATTTCCTATATATCACCGCGGCTGAAACGACCATTGCTATGGTTTTGTTCCAAGTAGAAGATGGAATTGAACATCTGATCTATTATTTGAGTCATAATCTCAACGATACGGAAGTTAAGTACTCGTACATAGAAAAGCTTGCCTTGGTAGCCATTCAAGCTATCCAAATATTTTGCCATTATATCCTGCTCCGAAAAAAACAATAGTTTCGGATTGCACCCCCATGACTTACATATTATCACGTCAATTTTTTTGGGGGGGGAATATTCAAAATGGATCGCCATTTTGTAGGAATTTGATTTGGAATTCATCAAATCCAAGTCAAAGAAGTATTTAGTTTTGGTTGAGATTCTCTACGACCTTCCCTCTGATAGTACTGCAACTACGTCAGAACCATCTATTCTAGATGAATCTCTGTTTCTGATCAGATCATCTGATCCTTGGTATTTGGATTTCATCATTTATCTCCAAGCCCAAAATTTTTGACCTAATACCTCTCGCTCTGATCAGTGATGTATTCGATACCAAGACAAAGATTATCTGATCATCGGCGATACACTTTATCGTCATGGTATCGATACCATTTTAAGGAGGTGCCTCACTCATGAGGAGGTCGAAAAAGTGTTATATGATTTCCATGCTGGGGCTTGTGGTGGAAATTTATCTGGTTATGCTACCGTGCAGAAGATACTCCGCGCCGGTTATTTTTGGCCTACTATTTTTCGAGATTGTATCCTCGCAGTCAGAAGTTCTCATGCATGCCAAATTTATGACCGTAAAATCCACAAACTGCCAGTGCCAATGCATCCTGTTGTATCTGCTGAACCATTTACGAAATGGGGTATTGACTTCATGACCTGTAACCCTCCTTCGTCTGGGGGGCATGGTTATATAATTGTCGCGGTCGACTATTTTACCAAATGGGCCAAAGCGATGCCTACATTCAACAACACAGGACAAACAACTACATTGTTTTTCTTCAAACATGTTATTGCACAGTTTGGGGTCCCACAGGCTATAGTTACGTATGATGGGAAGCATTTTCGCAACCATATGATGTCTGAGTTAACAGCCAAGGTAGGATTTTCACATGATAATTCTACTCCTTATTATCCACAATCAAATGGAAAAGTTGAGGCTATTAACAAAATTCTTAAACAAATGCTTCAACGAATGATAGGAGTCCGTAAAAGGAACTAGCACTTGATCCTGTACTCTGCCTTGTGGGCGTATCGAACCTCGGTGAGAAACGCAACTGGATTTACTCCTTTTCAATTGGTGTATGGTCTGGAAGCTATCTTACCAATCCAATGTGAAATATCATCGTTAAAACTCGTGATAGACTTGTTACCTTACACCTCAAAATAAGAGGCACTTCTCCTTAACCTCATCCATCTAAATGAAATGCGTCGTGAAGCCCAATTGGCCAACGAAATGCATAAGACATATAAAGGCACAATACGACAAAAATGTCTAGCCTCGCATCTACTTAGAGGGCGACTTGTTCCTTCTTATGATCAAGAAGCTGATGTAATAGGTACAGGAAAATTTGAGCCATTATGGCATGGCCCCTATATTGTCAAAATATTTCTTGCTAAGGGTGCCTACGAGTTAATTGATTATGATGGAATTCCATTGGCACAGCCTAGAAATGGGTTGTATTTGAAACGTTACTATTCTTAATCATGAGCATAGTATTTTTTTGTACTATATTGTTTATATGCTGTTGATTTGCATTCACTATCTTAATTTTTTTTTTAGAGTTTTCTTGATGTTAGTAATCCACTTTACATTTTATGGTAGATGTCTGAATCTTCGGAACCATTTTTTGGATATGTTTATGGTGCTATTCGTAGTACGCAGAATCTATCCTCTGTAGCATGGGCCATTTTCGCTCTGAACGACGAGTTAGTGAGTTTTCAAGGGATTTGTATTGGTAGATCGACAAACAATATCGCTGAGTATAGCGCATTGATTGAACTTCTCTTTGATAACATTTCATTTGGTATTAACCACATAATCATAAGGTTAGACTCACAACTTGTGGTACTACAACTTACTAGTATTTATTCTGTTAGAAATCCAACACTTCTTAGATCGTTCCTAAGAGTTCGACTTTTGGAGAGACATTTTGATTTCATTCAATATCAACACATTTCCAGAAATCTGAACACTTTAACTAATTCATTATCCAATCAAGTTTTAGATATAAATTTGCAACATAGGTAAAGAAAACCTTCACATCATTGAATAGGATTGTGCATTAAACATAGGAAAAAATCTGAAAACATATAGATAGATAGTTATAGGTTTTTTACAAAATTTGTGCCTAAGACACGTTGGTCATCTGACCTCAAAATGTATGCAAAAATTCATAAGTAAACTAGGGGTGCTCATGATAGCACACTATAGATCTAGCAATCCTACGGAACAACCGCATCCAATGGCTAGGAACCCCAATTGTGTGTCACTACAGTTGCATGGGAATCTCTTTGATTCGGAAATGCAAAATCTCGAAGGTCAACCCCTCTATGTGCTGCTAGAGCTTAGCAAGAGTCTCATCCATGTCAAGGTCCTGAAGGACTGCTCTCTCGACAGCCCTCTCTGCTAGTGCATCCGCTTCGCGCTCTGGTTCCTCTACTGGTTGAACGCGACCAATATCTGCATTACATTAAAAATTTAGTTTAGTTGTGGAAAGAAATAAAAAGACAAAAACATTTTATAAACCTTATAAAAATCAAAAAACATGGTCAAATCATTCTTACCTATTTCACCCCACTGAGCGCCTTCTGGTAAAACTAGATCTGGTTCTCCTCGGAAGTCGATGCCTGCGTATGCATACTCATCGATGGCGATGATATGTCGTTGAAACCAGGTGAAGAATGCAGTCGAGAACACAACGATCGATTGGCTTGCATGTCGACCCATGAGTTCTACCCATCTCTGTATTCGAGGATCTCTAGGACTAGATATATCCAATGTTACATGCTGTGGCTAAATCATTGGAATCCGTTCCAAAGTGAAGGAAATAAGGATGGAACCATAACTGAAATTTTTCTTCCTTCCTCCCTTTTCTTTATTCAATTGTTCCTTTATCTAATATAGAACAACTTCAGACCAGTTTAAAATTGTTGGCTTTAAGCACTCTAGTGCATACTGCATATACGATCTGTTCGCTACATGGAGTGTAATGGTGCCAGCTAGTTTAGCGATCGTGAAAAGGATGGTTCTCAAAGGCAAATCCCTGACATCCCAGATGTTTATTTTTCCATATTTGCTAGGTTTTGAACCTGGATAGAAATACTGCATAACATAATCCCTCACTATCTCTCCTCCAATGGTAGACCCTATGAGAGAAATGGGCAAACCTCTCCTCGAAAAACCTATGAGAAAATACACATCCTCAAATGTTATGGAAAACACTTGATTTTTTATGTGAAATTCCTCTATGGTCGGATCCCATGCTCGAACAAGGAACTCTAGGAGTTCTATTTGTTGCCTCATTCCTGACAATTTAAATTACTTAAGTAGCCCGCAATCTCTTAAGGCTCTTACAGTACCCGGATCATTCAAGGAAATCATATCTTGTTCTTCATGTTCTCTTTCTCTCCATGTAATCATCATTATAATCCGATGGAAACCTAAAAATCAACCATAAGATCCATTAGATACCATTCATTGCAAAAAACTAGGTAAATTTTGGACACAGCATGAAAACCAAAAAATTCAACTGCGCCCAATGCACTCCCTGGGCTGAGACAATGCATTGCACATGTAGGTACCCTTCACTATACTTGCTATGCAACGCAGGTTTTGACATTTAGGGGTGCATTGCCCTCAATTTGGGCAGAATTTACCCTAGGGACCTCAAAAGCCTAAAAAACTACAAGGAATGGTAATGAAATGAATACTGAAAGAAACAGGAGGTTCATGGCATTAACCTAGATCAAACAACGATGAAATCTGTCCACAGAAACGACCGCAGTCAATAACTGAAGTTCGGGGGAAAAATTAGGTTTAGAGCTCCAAAATGAAAATGGTAACTATGGAATGGTAAAACTAAATAGCGAAACTACTTTTTATAGTCATTTAATTGTTTGCAAGTTAAATTTATTGCTATGAATATAGTTTTATTATTTTTTTATCATGAAACAGGTATTTTTAATCCATTTTATGTTGTTTTGAACAAGAAATACAACTAACAAACAGGTTAGTCGTGCAGAATTATTCAAAGAATGACTTGACCACAAAGCATACTTTTTCTCCTTATTTTTTGAGCTTTGTTAAAAACGAAAAAGGATTTGAAGCACACTTTTATCTCTTTTTCGAGCTTCGATAATAGCAAAAAAGGAACCCCCGGAGTCTTCTTTCAGCTCTTTTCAGACTCTGATAATATGAAAAGATTGTCGAGCACTTGTCATTTCGAGCTTGTTAAAGTAAATGAATTGATATCTACTCAGTATAAGTTTAACCCTTTTCCGGACTGAGATGGATTATTTATGAAAAATGAATACCTTGGTTAAACATGACCAAAGAGGTTCTTTCAGATATTATTTTACACCTTTTCGGATCTGAGAGACAAATTTATGAAAAAGTGCTTTTGGAGTTCTCTTTTGTCCTCTTTTTCAGACTCTCTAAATATGAAAAAGGACCGGGCTGCTATCACTGTCGTTAAACTCGTTAAAACATAAAATAGCGACGGGCTTGTCGATCATGGAAAGAATCGAGTTTCATTCATCACTAGACTCGTTAAATTATTAAATAGTGATACTTTATTCACCCGAAGGGTTGAATTATAGATCAAGCAAATGTTATCCTCCTCAAGCTTGTTAAAAAATAAAGAGGTACTGGTTGACAAATGACCAGGGAAAATTTTGGAAAAGCAAGTAAAGCTTCTTTTGGGTAGCAAGTCACTCTTGAACATGACACTTCTTTCACTTCATGTCCGTGACTATTTGGGTTGGGCAATCATCTTGACAGTTCATTCACACCTATGGTTCATCATACCTTCACTTTCGTTTTGGGTCAATACTTCCAGCTCATCACAGTGTCACCGATATGTTCAAGAGAAGTCATCTAGTGATTAAAAACTCATCCATCTGAAATACTCGTAAACCTTCATTTTCATGACCATCATCCCTGAAAATTGCTATATCAAGTCATACCCTTGTCTCTGAAATCAGTAACTCCTGTTTTGCAATAAGGTGACTTCCTGTCGACAACAAATCAATATCCAGGAAATTCACTTAGAAACATTAGATTCCAGTACCATGAGGCTTGTTACAGCATCGACAAGATCCTCGCTTCTGGACCTTTGACCGAAATATTTTGTTTGGCAATCAATAACTTTCCAAAAAATAGGCAAGACATGTAATAGATACCAATATATAGATAGATAGTTATAGGTTTTTTTACAAAATTTGTGCCCAAGACACGTTGGCCATATTACCTCAAAATGTATGCAAAAATTCATAAGTAAACTAGTGGTGCTCATGATAGCACGCTATAGATCTAGAAATCCTACGGAGCAACCGCATCCAACGGCTAGGAACCCCAATTGTGTGTCATTGCAGTCACATGGGAATCTCTTCAATCTAGCAATCCAGAATCCCGAAGTTCAACCCCTCTATGTGCTGCTGGAGCTCAGCAAAAGTCTCAGCCATATCAAGGTCCTGAAGGACTTCTCTCCTGACAACCCTCTCTAGTGGCGCATCCTCTTCGTGCTCTGGTTCCTCTACTGGTTGAACGCGACCAATATCTATATTACATTAAACATTTAGTTTAGTGTTGGAAAGAAATAAAAACAAAAAAACATTGTATAAACCTTATAAAAATCAAAAAACATGGTCAAATCATTCTTACCTATTTCACCCCACTGAGCGCCTTCTGGTAAAATTAGATCTGGATCTCCTCAGAATTCGATGCCTGCATATGCATACTCATCGATGACGATGATCTGTTGCCGAAACCACATAAAGAATGCAGTTGAT
This sequence comes from Pinus albicaulis, assembly GCA_034641835.2. Lineage (NCBI taxonomy): Eukaryota > Viridiplantae > Streptophyta > Pinopsida > Pinales > Pinaceae > Pinus > Pinus albicaulis. The sequence goes on from CM076576.1 coordinate 145,093,046, forward strand.
AACACAATGGTCGATTGACCTGCATGCCAACCCATGAGTTCTACCCATTTCTGCATTCGAGGATCTCTAGGACTAGATATATCCAATTTTACATGTTGTGGCTGCATCAGTGGAATCTGTTCCAAAATGAAGGAGATAAGGATGGAACCATAACTGAAATTTTTCTTCCTTCCTCCCTTTTATTTATTTCATTATTCTTTTATCTGAGATAGAACATCTTCAGACCAGTTGAAGACTATTGGCTCTAAACACTCTTGCGCATACTGCATATACGATCTGTTCGCTAGATGGAGTGTAATAGTGCCAACTAGTTCAGCGATCGTGAAAAGGATGGTTCTCAAAGGAAAATCCCTGACATCTCGGATGTTTATTTTTCCATCTTTGTTAGGTTCTGACCCTGGATAGCAATACTGCATAACATAATTTCTCACTGTCTCTCCTCCAACGGTAGACCATATGAGAGAAATGGGCAAACCTCTCCTAGACAAACCTATGAGAAAATACACATCCTCACCTGTTATGGACAACACTTGATTTTTTTATGTGAAATGCCACTATCGCCGGATCCCATGCTCGAACAAGGAACTCTAGGAGTTCTATTTGTTGCCTCATTCCCAACAATTTAAAGTACTTAAGTATCCCGCAATCTCTTAAGGCTCTTACAGTACCCAGATCATTCAAGGTAATCATATCTCGTTCTTCATGTTCTCTTTCTCTCCATGTAATTGTCATTATAATCCAATGAAAACCTGAAAATTAACCATAAGATCCATTAGATACCATTCATTGCAAAAATCTAGGTAAATTTTGGACACAACATGAAAACCAAAAACATCAACTACGCCCAACGCACTCCCTGGGCTAAGACAGTGCATCACACATGTAGGTACCCTTCACTGTAACTGTTATGCAATGCAGGTTTCGACATTCAGGGGTACGTTGCCCTCAATTTGGGCAGAATTTACCCTAGGGGCCTCAAAACCTTTAAAAACTGCAAGGAATGGTAATGAAATGAATACTAAAAGAAAGAGGAGGTTCATGGCATTAACCTGGATCAAACAGTGACGAAATCCGTCCACAGCAATGACCGCAATCAACAACTGAAGTTCAGGGGAAAAATGAGGATCAGAGCTCCAAAATGCAAATGGTAACTATGGAATGGTAAAAATGAATAGTGAAACTACTTTTTATAGTCATTTAATTGTTTGCAAGTTGAATTTATTGCTATGACTATAGTTTTATTATGTTTTTATCATGAAACAAGTATTTTTAATCCATTTGATGTTGTTTTGAACAGGAAATACAACTGATGAATAGGTTAGTTGTGCAGATTTATTTAAAGAATGACTTGACCACAAAGCATACTTTTTCTCCTTATTTTTCAAGCTTTGTTAAAAATGTAAAAGGATTTGAAGCGCACTTTTATCTCTTTTTCGAGCTTTGATAATAACGAAAAAGGAACCCTCTTCTTTCAACTCTTTTCAAATTCCTATAATATGAAAAGATTGCCAAGAACTTGTTATTTCGAGCTCGTTAAAGTAAATGAATTGATATCTACTCAGTATAAGTTTTACCCTTTTCCGGACTGAGACGGATTATTTACGAAAAAGGAATACCTTGGTTAAACTTGACCAAAGAGGTTCTTTCAGATATTATTTTACACTTTTTCAGATTTGAGAAACAAATTTACGAAAAATTACTTTTGGAGTTCTCTTTCTTCCTCTTTTTCAAACTCTCTAAATATGAAAAAGGACTGGGCTATCACTGCCGTTAAGCTCATTAAAACATAAAATAGCTATGGGCTTATCGATCATGTCAAGAATCAAGTTTCATTCATCGCTAGACTCGTTAAATTATTAAATAGAGATACTTTATTCACCCAAAGGGTTGAATTATAGATCAAGAAAATGTTATCCTCCTCAAGCTTGTTAAAAAATAAAGAGGTACTAGTCTACAAATGACCGGGGAAATTTTTGGAAAAGCAAGTAAAGTTTATTTTTGGTAGCAAGTCGCTCTTGAACATGACACTTCTTTCAGTCCATGTCTGTGACTGTTTGGGTTGGGTAATCATCTTGACGGTTCATTCACACCTATGGTTCATCATACCTTCACTTCGACTTTGGGTCAATGCTTCCAACTCATCATAGTGTCACCGATATGTTCAAGAGAAGTCATCCAGTGATTAAAAACTCATCCATCTGCAATACTCGTAAACATTCATTTTCATGACCGTCATCCCTGAAAATTTCTATATCAAGTCATACCCTTGTCTCCAAAATCAGTAACTCCTGTTTTGGAATAAGGTAACTTCTTGTCAACAACAAATCAATATCCAGGAAGTTCACTTAGAAACATTATATTCCAATACCATGAGGCTTTTTATAGCATCAACAAGATCCTTGCTTCCGGACCTTTGACCGAAATATTTTGTTTGGAATTCGACATCAAATCATCTATTCACACCTTACGAAATGTACTGCAGTATCTTGAGGGCCATTTTCATTAATGGTGGTTCTCTCGTGTTTGTTAATAGCTCACATTATTTGCTAGTAATCAAATGATTTCTTTCCATGTTCGACGACAAATCATATATTCGCATGGTTAGAATTGTACCCAAATGATCGAGTGAATGAGATAAGAAGACCCTGGATCTAGTTTCATCCATCCGGGTTGCAATTTCAGGATTGTTGTACACATCATCTATACGATGACCTTACATATATATTTTCATCCAAACATGGGCATAAATCTCTAGGCGTGTTTGCATCTGGGCAACATTCCAATGTAGACGACTTTCTGAATTATGTACATGTTATTAGATTGTTTTATGTGATGAATATGGGAATGCCTACCCTCATCAATTATGATCAATAGAGGATATATCATGATGTAATGTATTGTAATATTGATGCAGGTGACCACTCCACTTCGTTTCCAGACTCATCACAGTTTAAACCATCTCAATCAAATGTTCTTATTATTTGGATCTCATGCTTTATGGGGCAATTGTTATAGGTCAATTTGGGCACCATTCCCAATGACCTAGTTAACTGGACATCCTCTCCAAGATCGATGATCAAGGGTCTATCATTCCCTATCATCTCAGTTTCTATATGCTCTCAGACAGAAAACAAGACAAATCAAACAAGACTTTCATCAAGCAAAGGTTTCCATGGTTTGAAGCTTATTGTATAGCATATGAGGGCTCACCAACACAGGCTCTAAGGGGCCTAAGTGCATTGCATATGCAGGTAGCCCCATGCAAGGCTACTCTGCAAAGCACTTATCAACATTCAAAGGTGTGTTGGTCACATTGGGAGCGAAATTCTCATTGTTCCAAAATATCCACTTGGCCAATGCCTTCTAGAAGAGTTCACATGTGTCAAGCTTCGGATCCAAGTGTCCATTTTACATTTACATGAATGGAAACATGTCTTGCCTATTTTTTGAAAGTTATTAATTGCAAAACAACCTACAATTCATCTATAAATTGAACATAGATCTAAGTGTTTGAGAAGGAAGAATTTGAGTAGAGAAATGCTAGAGAATTTTCAATTGAGAGTTTGATTTGTGGAGCTGCTGATGGAGAGATTTATTCTGTGATGAGACTTGAAAACTATGCTGGAAGGTCACTTCAAATCATTCACTAGGTTGTAACCTCTCCTTCTATCATCAATAAAGATTACTTCTTGTTTTTCCCTACATGCATATATGTCTACTTTTATTTTCCATATTGTAAGATTTTGGTTGATGAATGTAATTTATGCTTAACTGATTTAGCTAAATAGCTTGAATAGATATCTATATTATTGCATCTTCTGTTGTTTCAGTTTTCTTTCTTGCAGGAAGCATTCAACCAATAAACCGCTTGAATTTGAAGCTATAGCAAAAGTGAAAAAGGAGTCATTTAGAAGAGACTGAAACAAGTAAGCATCCAATCCTCTCTGTGTATCTGTTCTGAGTTAGGAGAAATGGTAGTATAGTCTTTCATCTGTTGTTCTAGACTAGCACCTGTCTAGGGAAGCGTAATTGATCCGTAGATTACAATTCTGGCCCAACAAACTGGCGACTCCATTGGGATCTATATTATAGTTATAAATAGCCAATTTATAGATGAATTGTAAGTTGTTTTGCAATCAATAACTTTCCAAAAATAGGCAAGACATGTTTCCATTCATGTAGATGTCAAATGGACACTTGGATCTGAAGCTTGACACATGTGAACTCTTCTAGAAGGCACTGGCCAAGTGCAGATTCTAGAACAATGATAATTTCACTCCCAATGTGACCAACGCACCTTTGAATGTCGGGAAGTGCTTTGCAGAGCATCCTTGCATGGGGCTACCTACATATGCAACGCACTTAGGCCCCTTAGAGCTTGCGTTGGTGAACTCTCATATGCTATATAATAAGCTTCAAACCATGGAAACCTTTGCTTGATGAAAGTCTTGCTTGATTTGTCTTGTTTTTTGTCTGAGAGCATATAGAAACTGAGATGATAAGGAATGATAGACCCTTGATCATCGGTCCTGGATATGATGCCTAGTTAACCAGGTCATTGGGAATGGTGCCCAAATTGACCTATAACAGGTGTGATTTGTATTTGGTTGTAATTGGTAAAGTGATCTGAATGGAGTATGTTAGTGTTGGTGTGCTAATTACTCTTTCAAATTTTGAATACAATGTTTTATGTGTGCCTAAGGGTTCAAGTTCTCTTGCAAATTATCAATTCCCATCAGTTCTTTTCATGTTAATTCAATTAATAGTTTAACATAAAACAAAGGTTGAACAACAACAAAAAAAAGTAATGTACATCAACATAGGTATTTTATGAAGGAGTTCACCCCTCTTGGCCTACATCTCCTTGGTCTAGATTCCATGGCTTGGGCCTCTATATTATTCTCAAATTCTCAAATTTACCTATTTAGAATGATTTTATGCTCTTGAAACCTACACCAATGTGTTCAAACTGCCCAAAAAATGGTCATCTAGCCTCTTTCTGCACATGATTTGGTTGAAAACTCCGAAAGTTATGACCATTTACATTTTCTCCACAATTTTAGGCCTAAATTTAGCTAACTTGAGCTAAATCCAGCTAGCTGGAGTTAAACTGGTAGTTTTCCCCCAAAATTGATGGTTTCCAAATTAATCATCATTAAGTTAAGTAAGTGTGGTTAGCGTTGCTTAGCACTAAATCCGCACTTAGGATAATCCCGAATTAATATGTGGTTTAGATGCTAATTAAATATGTTTATGGTTTCATTAAACATGTTTATGGTTTAATTAAACACAGTTTAATGTTAAAACTCCACACATATCAATTAGCTCCACTGGTGGTCTTCGCGTTGAGTCATATGGATCGAGGGTTGGCCCCCACTTCCCCGGCCATACAACATTGTATAACTTAAATAGATGTGGAGCTGCAATGAGGTTAAGATTCATCATGTAGTAGAATGGTAACTCGTGGCGTTGGCTTGTGGGAGGTCGCAGGGTCGAACCATAGTGCCTCCGCCCGACCTCAAAAAAACATTTTGGTCCACGATCCAACCATGAGGGGGGCACGTGGCGACTTCAGGATGCACCATGTGTCCTCACCCAATTGGCCTAATTCAAACCAATATAAATTTACCACATAACCTGAATTCTCAGCCAATTTCATGTTGCCACATGGCAGTACATTATTCGTTGGAGGAAGATGACAAAATCAACCCTGCACAGGGTCAAACCTTGGTGCGTCCACCGGACTTCAAACAAAAATTTTGGCCCACGATCTAACCATGGGGGGGCATGTGGTGGCCTCATGTTGCATCTTGTATCCTTACCCAATTGGCCTAATTCAAACCATTAGAAACTTACCACATAACCTGAATTCGCAGCTAATACCATGCTACCACATAGTAGTACATTATTCATCGGAGGAAGTTGAAAAAATCAACCCTACCCAATCAACATGCCACATCAACGGTAGAGACTGCTGCCTGTGCACCTGTGTGTCCTTTTCTTTTTAAATTTTTCCTATTTAGCAAAGTGAAAAAAACTCATTTCCAAGATCATAGGGAGTCAATTTTGCTCAAAATGAAGTGCACTAGATTCAGAACGATGAGCACTACATGACCGTTCAGGTTTTGAGCCATTATGAGAACATTTTTTTAGCATAAAAATGAGCCCCTAATCATTCCTCCCCACTGGAAGATTTTGGACTCAAAAGATAATATTCAGTTGCTGAAAAGGTGAGGGTACAATTCCCTCACCTTCCCAATTTCAATACATTTTGATTTTGAAGGATTTATTCCTTTAAGCCCAACTCAAAGATAGTCAAAACTTCCTCTTGTTGTTGTCCTTGTCCTCCTGTCAAGTATGGTGTCTGGCTGTAGCTCAACAAAGAAATCCGGAGAAAAATCTTCAATAGAACATAATTGAACATTCTCTCCTTGATCTTCAATCAAAGGAGGCTCATACAATCTCAAATTTTCAACATTAACAACTGAATAAATTTGCATGTATGAAGGCAAATCAAGCTTGAAGGCATTGTTACCAATATTTTCCAGAATTTTGAAAGGACCATAACAGATTGGTTTCAACTTCTTACCTTCTCCTTGAAGCCTTTCCTTGCTAATGTGAAGCCAAAATATGTCACCAACTTGAAACTTATGATCCACATGATGTTTTTCATGCCTCACTTTGTATTTTCCTTGAATTTTCACTAGTCGATCTTGAACTGTTTGATGAATCAACTGATTTTTCTCTATGAATTTAGTTTCTTTATCTATGTCTCTATGTCCATTGATAGCTACACCTTTCCCAAAAATGAAATCCAATAGCGATTTTGGCAAGTATCCAAGACATGCCTCAAATAGTGATGTTTGAGTAGAGGAATGTTTTGCACGGTTGTAAGCATGTTGAATGTAATGCAACTGTTCATCCCACAACTTAGGATGTTTGCTGCGATATCCTAGAAGAAGATGAATGATTGTTCTTTTGACCACATTGGTTTGACCATTTGTTTGTGGATGAAAGGTTGTACTATTCTTCAACTTAGTGTCCATAAATTCCCACAAAATTGAACAAAAATTCCCAAAAAATTGAGAATCTCGATCACATACAATAGATGTAGGCAACTCAAAATGAACCCAAACATTTTGAAAGAAAATATGAGTTTTTTGTTCATCTATCTCTTGATTTTTATATGGCATCAAAATACACATTTTGTTGAACCTATCCACAACTACGTAACAATAATCATGACCTTTATTTGACAAAGGAACACCCCCTACAAAATCCATAGAAATACTCTTCCATGGATGTGCAGGAACCAGAGGTGGTTCGTACAATCCTAACTTCCTATTACTGGGCTTACTGACTGCACATAATGAACAACCTTTAATAAAACATGACACACTTTCAAGCATACGCAGCCAATAACAATACCTCTGAATATTTTCCATTGTTTTTCTTACACCAAAATGTCCCGCAATAAGAGAAGTGTGTGCTTCCTTATGACATTCACTCTCTCACCCCGTGGAATACATATCTTTCCCAAATGATACAACAAGTTATTATGAACATTATAATCTAATTCCTCAACTTGGAGACCTTGACTCAATTTTGCACAAACATCTTCAGAGTCATTGTCAAATGCATATTTCTTAATGTAACTTTCATGTAAAACATAAGTATTCTTGAGTAAAGTAACTAAATTAATAATAGGCCTAGAAATCATATCAACAACCTTTTTGTATGTACCTTTCTTATACCTGATGACCAAGTGGAATTGCTGCAAGAATCCCATCCATCGAAAGTGCCTTGACTGTTGAAATTTATTTTGCGATTGCAAGTATTTCAATGGTTGGTGATTGGTGTGAATGTTGGTTTTATTTCCCATCAAATAAATTTTCGACTTCTTCACACTTTGAACCTGTTAGGGTCCTGTAATTTATAGAATCTCAAGGTGACTGATTATTTATGTTCAGATCTTTCATGTTGAAAATAATATTTCATCCTGCAAATTATTTCCAAGAAGAGGCCAAGTCTGAAATATTAGGGAGATTTCGCATGAGATCTTTGGGTTAGATCAGTCTACAGGTGTTTCCATCAGAAAGTCCTAAGAAGCAGATTTCCAATGATATATCTTGCACCTAAATCAAATTCCTTGGTCACAAGATAGAGAAGGATGAAGGGTGCTCCGGTAAACAATAAAACAGAGAAAATTGCCTAGTTATAAAATTCTTTATTTTGCATTATTAAAATTAATTCAAAAATAAATAATAAATAATAAATAATTTCATACTCTAAAAACACTAAAATAATTTCATGGCCCACCCCGCACTCATGCATTAACATGCCCCCTATGTCATAACCCTCCACATGTGTGCAAAATAAATCAATGCAGGTAAATATGATTGGGACCCAACCCCTGATAAAACCATTAACTTTGTCATTTGAATTTTATAAAGGTAGCAGGAATGAAATTTTATAAGATATGGAACAAATGTTATGTGGATGGGAGGTGAATGTTTAAAATTATTTTACAATACAGGTAGGCTACGCAATTATATAGTTATGAAATTAATGTACAAGACAACAACAATGATATTCACGGGAATTCATTTGATGATAAAAGGCTCGCATAAAAGAAATAGAGGTAAAAATAATTTACGGGTGCATGCAAATTTGGAATTACATTTATGGAGGTAAAAAGAGAAACAAGACATGGTTTTGCAAACAACGCATAGTTTTCTAAATACATAGGTGCACGTAAATGTGGAATTAATTTTACAGAGGTAAAAGGATAAACAGGGCATGGTTTTGCAGCATATGGTTTTTCAAAATCCATGAGGAAAGAAAAGCGAGATTTGGATGTCAAAAATATATTTTTCAAATGAATATATTGAGAAATTCATTTCATGATTTAATTAAAATATATTTCTCCTCAAATAGTTGTGACAAAATAAAGGACAATGAAAATCAGCTAATCAGATTTCAAGGAACCAAATCAACAGTTAAAGGATTTCGACATATTCAGTAGTAAGTCAATTCATGGTAGAAAACAGGGATAAGGATTAGATACAACACTAGATCAGCCAAAGTAGCCAGCGCCACAGTAGATTTAATTATCGTTTATTCTTTCCAATGTTATAAATTGTAGGGCCACAACATAGTGCTGACCATACTGGAGAACTATTGAAAATATTGACAATTCATTCGAATTCAGAAACCCCAGTCAAAAGAACATTGTATGCTAAAGGTATTTTCCAAAATTGGTATCTAGTTGTTGATGGTGGACAAATAGTCAGACATAAGAAGGTTGAAACAATCCAACTGGAGACTCCACAAAGTTTTGATATAAAGACTCCAATGGAAAAAGAATCCAGAATTGTAGAGAACCTACAGTGACTCCATTTTATGGTTGATCGTTTTCAAAATGAATTCAAGAATACAACGCAGGTATGCTCCTATGGACAGATCAAAGATTCCATTTTTTCCAAATCCCATGCCCAACATCGATTGGTTAAAATATCTTACAAATTTTAAAGATAAAAAATAAGATGATGTTGTTATACATTTATTGAGGTTTCATATGCACATCTGTAGGCTTAGAATCAAATTTCCTTAAGATTGTCTTATGAAAATGTTTGTGGCAAGTTTGGAGAAAAAATATAGATCTTGGTATGAAAATTTACCAACTGCTAGTATATGTTCTTTAAAGCACTTTCATACTGTATTCCATGACAAATATAAAGAAGATTATCCATATTTGTTGCTGGTTCAAAACTGCTGTGATAATTTTCAAATTTTTATTCATTATCTAGAAGGTTACTATGATGATGATCAGTTCATGAATGATGAAATACCATAGGCTTAATAAGAAAGACCTTTTCAAAAAGTAGAAGCCTTGCTTGAATTGTCTTCTCCTCAGGAAGAAAAATATGATGCATTTTGTGCAGATGTTCATGAAGAATCACCACAGGAAACAATTCTTTTAGTGGTACAAAAAACTGATCAGCCAAAGGTTAAGAAAGAAATTCATCTTCCTGAACTTGTTCAAGTAGAGGACAACGGTGAAAATCAATAGCAGTCTGTTGATCTGGAAAAAGAGGCAGCAGAGTTTAATTGTCTTGATCCACAAGAACATCTTCAGTAAGCAGTGTTTCCTTCAGAGATTAAAGACCAATCAGATTTGCATGATGAAGACCATCTCTCAAGTTCTCTTTCATGTTGCATCTCATCTCAATTTACACACCTTGAAGAAAATCATAAAATTTCTCAATCATTAATTTCTTCCTTGGATGTTAATAAAGTATCACAACATATTGTTACAAGTCATGTTCCTTCATCTGAAATTAGTGAGAGTTTGCAGCTCCCTTTCAAGCTTCCGTGTGACAAAAAGAATGATAAAGAGAACTCAGAGCACTTGAATTTAGTGGATAATGAGAGAAAAAAAAAATTCTCCCTTGTTTTTTGAACAGAATCAATTTCAACACATAAGCAAAGAAGTAGTTTGGAATAAGGTTTGTTTTCCTATTGCCAATCATCCAGAAGAAATTATGTTGCATGTTTACCATGATCCTTTGGATAGTGTATTGCAGCCATCAGTGAAGGAAGAATTTTCTAGGTTCATCAATAGAGCTATTGAATACAGTGGAAAAGTTAAGTTTCCATGTTTTAAATCAATTTTTTGACCTAGAGAGGTGGAATGAAAACTTCAGTTAAGTATCCATTTGCTTGACCGGTTGCATTGGAAGTTTGTGATTACTTGATATGGCATTCATTTTATCAGATTATATTAGGTAGGTGTGTGCAAATAAACTCAGTACACTGAGCATATTTCCAGTTTTAGTTTCAGATTTCTTTTCATTTTTCAGATCAAGTGTGTTCCAGACTTCAGTTGCAAAGAGTTCTGATTCCAACACGAAGAATTTCAGCCCCATAGGTTTTGTAGTAGATCAGATTTCATATTTGGGATCAGCCCAATGGATCAGGCCACTAGTCTACAGTGTTCTTGACACTTTTCTTGGAGAAGTTCCATCCCCTGCTGGAGCCACTATTAGGGTCCTATAATTTACAGAATCTCAACATGACTGATTATTTCTATTCAGAACTTTCATGTTTAAAATAATATTTCATCTTGCAAATTATTTCCAAGAAGAGGCCAAGTTTGAAATATTAGGGAGATTTTCGCATGAAATATTTGGGTCAGATCAGTCGGCATGTGTTTCCATTAGAAATTCCTCGTAAGCATCTTTCCAATGATACATCTTGCACCTAAATCCAATTCCTAGATCACAAGATAAATAAGGATGAAGGGTGCTCCTGTAAACAATAAAACAGAGAAAATTGCCTAGTTATGAAATTATTTATTTTGAATTATTAAAGTTAATTCAAAAATAAATAATAAATAATTTCACACTCTAAAAACTTTAGAATAATTTATAAGATATGGAACACATGTTATGTGGATGGGAGGTGAATGTTTAAAATGATTTTAAAAAATTACCATGCTGGACAATGAAAAATGGAGGCTATGAAATTATATAGCTATGAAATCAATGTATAGGATAAAAAAAAATGATATTTAGGGGAATTCATTGGATGATAAAAGGCTCAAGTAAAATTAATAGAGGTAAAAATAATTTACAGGTGCATGTAAATTTAGAATTACATTTACAAAGGTAAAAAGAGAAACAGGACATGGTTTTGCAAACAACACATGGTTTTTCTAAATCCATAGGTGCATGTAAATGTGGAATTACATTTACAGATGTAAAAGGATAAACAGGGCATGGTTTTGCAAAACAGCATATGGTTTTTAAAATTCCATGAGGAAAGAAAAGTGACACTTGGATGTGAATAATATATTTTTCAAATGAATATATTGAGAAATTTAATCATGAAATTCATTTCATGATTTAATTAGAATATATTTCTCCTCAAATAGTTGTGACAAAATAAAGGATGATGAAAATCAACTAATCCGATTTCAACGAGCCAAATTAGTAGTTAAAGGATTTTGATAGATTCAACAGTAAGTTAATTCATGGCAGAAAGATAAGGTTAAGGATCAGGTACAACACCACATTAGCCGAAGTAGCCAGTGCCACACTAGATTTAATTATCCATCAATAACAGTTTGAAAAGCAGAGCCAGATGTCAGATGCATTGATTGTTACCTCTTCATGACCACATCAACTAGCTATGGCTCACTTTATAATTAATGAGAAGTTTTTAAAGCAAATACAACAAGCGGTGATTGTCAGATTCATCTTATCATGGCCATTGCATGGTTCCACTTGTCTAATTTTTCTTAGTTGTAATTAATAACAGATTCCCAAAGTAGATAGGGAAACTAGTATAGTTTTTAGTTAAATACTATCAAATTGTTGGTAGATTGGACCTTGTTGAAACTAGCATTGTAAGAACTATTGGAGCACTGTAATTTTTGGAAGATGAGCATCAATAATAAGAAACCATTTATAGGATACTTGAGCTATGTCTGTCTGGTGATTTGATTCTATTCTCTATGTTGAATGTTTCCATTGTTTTTCCTCACTACGTATCATTTTAAGCTGATTGTAAAACATAATTTTTATATTAAGATTTGTTGTTGGAGCACCTTAATTATGTCTGTGATTACAATTTGAATGTTTTCTTCATGAAGTCTGGTTAAGAAATTCTTGATTTATTTTTAACCACTACTGCAAATTCATTGCTTCTTTCACCTCACAATTCATGCTGCTTTAAATATCTTGCACACACAATTATCTTTCCCTATGATTCTTTTGAACTTTTGATGCAACAAAACCGACCCCTGTTTGAATCCATAGCCCAATGGATTAGCTTTGCAGACCTGCTCATTCAACCAAAAAAATCAATCAAAACAACCAATACCACCATCACTGTAACTAGCCTAACATCTGCATTCATAACATTAAAGATAAATTTAAATCACAAAGAGAGAGAGCCCTCTTTGAGTCTAGGAAGTTGAGGTCCTGGATTCCAAAGTGGTTTAATGTTGTCCTCCATTGTTTATTCTTGCCAATCTTATAAATTATAGGGCCACAACAGAAGCACGTATATAGCTCCTTATCATATGTAAGATAATTTATCGCTGCACCATTAAACATTTCTGAATGAAATGAAATATGCTTACCATGTTGTAAGAGGATTGTAGCCATGGCATAGTTGCTTGCATCAATTTTAATCTCAAAGGGCTATCTCAAGTCCGGTAATGCTAGTATTGGGGCTGAACTGATATTATTTTTCAAAACATCAAATGATTTTTTTTATTGCCTCCCCACTAGAAGACTTCTTAACACTAGTCAATGCATGTAACAGAGCTACAATAGAAGAAAAGTTAACAGTGAACTTCCTCCAATATTGTTTTGCTCCTAGAAAACTTCTTACCTCCATGACTGTCTTGGGTGTAGGCCAATATACAATAACCTCAACTTTAGAGGGGTCTATCTTCAGCTCACCTCCTCCAACAATATGTCCCAAATACACTAAATAATTTTTACCAAATTCACATTTTGACATCTTAAAAAAAAAAATTATTTCCTCAAGACATCAAGCACCTTCTCACATGTATGACATGTTCTTCTCGTGGTTTTCTAAATATAAAAATGTCATCTAAGTATACAATGAAAAACTCATCAAGAAATGGTCTCAATACATCATTCATAACTCTCATGAAAGTAGTTGGAGAGTTGCAAAGACCAAAAGGCATAAAAAGCCACTCAAACAATCCTTGTTTAGTTGTAAATGTGGTCTTCCATATGTCCTCTTCAACTATTATAACTTGATGATAACCACTTCTTAAGTCTAACTTAGTGAAATACTTTTCCTACCTCAATTGATCAAGCTAATCATCAATCCTCGGGAGCGGATAACTATTCTTTATCGTGATTTTGTTGAGTGCACAGAAATCCACACACATGTGCCATGTTCCATCCTTCTTGGGCACCAATACCTTTATTCAACAATTCTTGGATTTTCATCTTGATTTATGCACTTTCCATTATCGACATGTGATACATGCCAATGTCAAGGAGTGGAACATCCTACTACAGTTGCATCTCATGTCGGATTCCCCTCTTGGGAGGTAACCCCTTTGGTTCCTGAAACATCTTGCCATGCTCACTTACCACATCAAACAAATCCAGTACGTCTTCTTCATGAACAGTGGCACTGATGAAGAAGACAGACTGCATGAATCATCGTCAGATGAAGGGAATTCAAGTTCATACCAACTTGGTGAATTTGGTTGACTTTGTAAATTTCCAATTCTTTTATCAGTTTTTGTTTCTAACTTTTGAAGAAGACTTTCAACTTCTTCAACACTCTTACTCTCAGTTTCATCAAAAATCACATCTCTACTTACAATAAATTTCCCATTCGACAAAATTCAGTACCCTTTCTTCTCATCAGAATACCCGATCATTATGCACTTCAAGCTTCGTGCATCAAGCTTAGTTCATTTTTCCATTGGAACTAAGGCATAAAATACTGATATGAAAACTCTGAGATGCTTAACGTGAGGTTTGAATCCAAACCATGCTTCATAAGGTGTGATTCCGTCTAAAGAAGCTATGGGAGATTTGTTTCTCAAGTAGACAGTGGTATGAACTGCTTCAGCCTAATATGAAGGACTTAACTTTTTGAAAGTTAACATAGATCGCGCCATTCCTAACAAGGTACGATTCATTCTTTCTACTACCCCATTTTTCTGCGGAGTGTAGACATTGGTAAGATGTCGTTTTATTCCATTTTCCATGCAATACTTTTTGAATTCATTTGAAGTGAATTCTCCGTCATTGTTAGTTCGAAGAGTGCCAATCTTCTCCTTTACTTCATTTTCAATAAGCTTATGAAAAGTTTTGAACTTTTCAAATGCTTTTGACTTTTTCTTGAAGAAATATACCCATGTCATCCTACTAAAATCGTCAATAAAAAGTAAAAAATATCTGCAACTTCCAAGTGAAGTTGGGAAGGGTCCACAAATATCACTGTGAACCAACTGAAAATGCCTATCTGCTCGCTAGGAACTGGTGGGACAAGTCTCTCGATGTTTTTTTCCAAAAATGCAAGATTCACACTTTGCATTTTCCCTTTTGAAGGTTGGAAGTCCTTTAACCATGCCCTGTTTTTGTAACTGAGAGAGACTGTCAAAGTTGAGATGGCCATATCTGACATGCCATAATCGGATTGGTGAAATATCTGTACTTTTTGCGCCTACAAAGTCAGAATATCTTGTAATAACTGTCCCTTTCATCCTTAATAGTTCTCCATCTTCATAACTTGTCATTACTGTTTGCATGTTTTGTTTGACTGAGTTGATTTTAACTGAGCCATCTTCCATAATCACTGTATGACCTGCTTGTCGAATTGTGACTAAGGACAACAAATTTTTCTTGAATGTTGGGACATACCATACATTAGAAATCATTCTTTCTCCGATGCCTGGTAAAAAAACTTTAACTACACCTTTGCCTGAAGGAGTATGTTTGGTTTTTTCAGCAAGATAGATTGAATTCAGATGACATTCTTTGAAACTCCAGAAGAAGTCACGTCAAAATTTCATGTGTTGAGTTGCGCCTGTATCAAGAATCCATGCATCTTCATAATCACTGTCGAGAAAGCTTGAAACCTATAAAGTTGTTGCTTCTGTGTTTGTGAAGACATATTTGGAACTATCAGGATCATCTTCATCATTTGCAAATTGTGCTGAGTTTGGATGAAACTTAGAAATTTTCTCAATAGAAGTTCTACAATCTGTTGCATAATGACCAACTCTATTACATCGCCTGCAAACAATTTGAATCAAATCGGTGCCTCTTCCCTGAGACTGTCCTCTTCCTTGAGACTGTCCTCGGCCTCTGCTTTGTCCTCTGTTTTGAGTTTGTCCTCTCCCTGGACTTTGTCATGTGTCTTGATGATATCCTTTGTTTTGATTTTTTCCTCTGCCTTGAAAATTGTTTCTGCCTGAATTGGAGCCTATGTTGGAGTTGTTTCCTCTGTGTTGAATGCGACCATGACCTTGTGCTACTTGATTTGGATTGAAATTACCTCTTCCTTTGTTTCTGGAACTGTCAGCTGAGGATTTTCTTAAACTGGCTTCGGTGAGGAAGACATCTTCCCCAATCTACTTCTTCTTCCCGAATTTTTTATCATGTTATGCTAACATGTCACTCATTTCATCAAATTTGATCTTCTCTAACTTGCCAGTGACTTGCAAAGTTTCCAAAAAATGAGTATATGATGATGGAAATCCAGCAATTAAAATTGTAGTTAAGAAGCTTTCATGAACAGCTTGAAAGCCAACATTGATGATTTCTTGCTTAATTTTTTTAAGTTGTGAAATGTACTGAGCAAGGACATCACCACCTTCAGTCAATTTCTGTTGAAGCAATTTTAATTGAAGATCAACTTTCTTTGATTCGGGTTGTTTATCAAAGAGATCTTTGAATGTATGTAAATCAACCCATGCATCTGAAGAATTCTCAATGTGTATGTACATTTCATTACTAACTAAAGCTTTTATAAGAGCTAATGCCTTGGCATCTTTTATTTCTCATTTTGTAAGTGAAGCTGGATCTGTTGGTTTATTTGGCTTAATGTTGCCATCACAAATGCCATGCCATAATTCATTAAAAATAAGAGTGCTTTAAATTATACATCTCCATGTCTTATAAGATTTCACTCCTTTTAGATTATCAGATTCAGAGAACAGATTAATTAACTTTTACATTGTAGTGTTGAAGCAGTGCACCAAAAGAATCAAGCACAAAAAAAATTGAGCAAATCATCACATGAAACACGCCATGCAAAAACAACACACACCGCACAAAAAATGATCTATCGGGGCTTGGCCTTGAGCCTCGTATAGTCATTGAAACAGGAGAAAAATGACTGAGCTTTGCACTTGGCTCTATTCAATTTTTGAAATATTTACAAGGTAACTTTCAAAATTTAACTTTTAGATTGATGTGCTTGCACAATGTGGTAAAAAAAATGTTACCCCCCCTCAAAGTAAAATTACTTTGAGTCACACTTATCTCTCTAGAAACAAATTACAAAGAAAAAAAAAATCTCGTTATTACTCCAAAAAATTACAAAATCCTTATTACTCCAATATTACACAAAATAAAATATATGCTTTATCTCTCAACTACAAACCATCTCACAAGTCATTCAAAGCCATGTCATTCTGCTAATTCACAAAATATGATTGGTGTGTTGGGATTCAAGCAATTAATGTCTATCAATTCTTAAACCAATTCTAAACATGCAATGACGGCGTTGGATCTCATCACTGGATGCAGAAGTGAGGTGTACCTCCACTTGCTGCCTTCAGATCTTCTCCAACTGCTGCAGGAGGCGCTAGTTGGATCTCACGATGGTTGTACTTTTACCTGCAGAAAACTATATAATAAGACAATACTACAGAAACAAAGCCTACGGTGAACGGTCTTCCAAAGTACGTGAACTGTATTGACTAGCCCAATGATGAACAGTATAAATTACACTCTGTTTTGATGAGTATATTAAAACTAACCACATTCAAAACTATTCTCAATCTCTGAGAGCTTTCAAACAAATCCCGGGCCTCTGATAACCGACCTCCACTAACCAAAACTTTGAGAAGAACAATGAATGACTTTGTAGTTCGCCTACAATTGAACTTTGGAATTCTATGAAAAATATCGATTGTTTCCTCTAGCATTCCAGATTTCCCATAACGTTGAATAACGACATTGAACAGAGTTTCATTGCAATTGATATCTTCATATTCAATGCGGTCAAGAAGGGTTTGGATGGCTTCAAAATTACCTGCTCGACATAGCTTATATATGACAGCAGAGTAAGTGGGGTATTCGTGCCTGTGGCCTCACTCTTTTGCTTTCGTAAATATTTTGAGGACGTTTTCAGAATCTTGGATTTTCCAAATTATGGTTCACAGCCCATAAACACCACAAAGGTGTCTTTCTCCGGCTGGATTGGAATTCTACATATTGTAATATAGCTTTTCCTTTGCACACAAAACCTAGAAAATGCTTTTGTATTTACTGGGTTTTCAAAAACAATTATAATTCTAAATGAAGGCCACAACCCCGCAGACTCTGTGAATTTTCATGAATTTCTGCTTCAAAGAGAACGAAGAAGCCAAACTGCATTTAAGGCACAAATATAAATGCAGTGAATAGTAGAAATTTCAAAATCGAGCTTGTACTCAAAACCTGGAAGAGCCAGATTGGGCTATGAATTTGGAGATTTGTGATATGGTCAACAGGGAGAGGGTCAGTAGTCAGGATCTTGTTCATGCTGTCACGAAGAGAATTATGGAGAAAACTCCCTGGGCTCAATACCTATCTCTTGTCTTTCTCGAGACTTGTGTTAAGAACAATCATTTGCTGATCAATTCAATGGCGTTTTCCAAGAACTTGTAGAGCTGGAATCTCCTCTTCAAATATACTGCAGCATTACTGTAGCTCTAATACCACAATAATGGCCGAAGTGTCCTCAGACACGTAATTTTATTAATCAGAAAA
Source organism: Pinus albicaulis (assembly GCA_034641835.2). NCBI lineage: Eukaryota > Viridiplantae > Streptophyta > Pinopsida > Pinales > Pinaceae > Pinus > Pinus albicaulis. Next base: position 145,111,591 of record CM076576.1, read on the forward strand.
AAAATTACATTTGGAATTATGCAAGAGTGTACACCTGAACAACAAAAACACTCTTGCAATGAGCTATTTATATGCTCAATGTCATAACTTCCACTAATTAGGGATCACTTATTAAATAACAAGTGTCCACTTACATTAAATAGTATTCCAAATAACTAGCTAACAAAAAGGACTAAGATACGACACATTTGGAGAGTCATATCTTGTTACAACAATATGCTAATTCTAAATGTCTCCATAAAATAATTAAATATTCTAGAATAATAATTATTAATTTAATATCTTAAATTAATAATTATTTTATTCAAACTTTATAGCTGTAGAAATTTGAATAACTGATATGTTATCCACCGAGATTCTCCTGATCACACACTATTTTATCTTCATGCAAAATACAGAATCTCTTCTACCATTGATCATCACATGCGGAAATAAAATCAATTGCATGCACTCATTAAAGCCATAAAATTTCACACATATGAACACAGTATGTAATGGGAAAGCTTAAAGCTGAAAACCCCCAACTATCTATATATTATATATGTCATAGAGATCATGTAAAAATCATCATACAAAGCTCCTCACAAGCTCTTAGTATAATCTCCACTTGCTACACACTAATCAGGCCCGATCCTGCAAATCCCATGCACCGATCTTTTCCAGCCTTTAGTCTGCCTCTACTATGCAATCCCTGCTGAAGAATGCATCTTGATGAGAATAAATTACCCCAGCCTTGCTCGCATAGTATTTATAGGAATCTCTACTAAGTGTTGGATGCAAACCATGCATCACTTATAGTCACAACTGATAGTCACACTTACCCTTTCACCTATTCTGCACTGGTCTCCACTGAAACTGTCCATGCACTGTCTGAAACTGTCCATGCACTGAAGTTAACTGATGCATTATTTAGTTGATTAATGAGTTTATAATTAGTGAATTAATTAATAATTAATTTACACCACTCTCACTAATTGTATCAATTAGTTAAACTGAATACAAATAGCTCAATAATGTTTAGATTAGTTAAACTGAATACAAATCCACTAACTTCCTCAATCAACTCCACCAAACTCCGTCACATGAGTTCTAACTGAAGTATCCATGCAATAGCTCCACTTAACCCTCAGGAATAGCGTAATTCCTTCGATGCCTCCTTCTGATACTGCCTCGTGCACTTAATCGAAGTGCTCCAAGAGAATAAGATAATGTGTTTAGAGTCCTAAATATTATTAAGAGCTAATAATATCTGACATATCTGTTTAGATCAGGCAATCTAAAAATAGATTCCGCCTAATATGCTCAAACAGAAATCCATCTATTTTTCCAACTTGACCAACCATCCACAAATAGCATCCCAACTTATAGAACATGATCCATATGTCTAAAAATAGACATAGTCTAAAAATAGACTTTGCGACAAAAATCACCTCGTGTGGCCCCCACCTAGTTTAGGTGATCACTTTCCAACTTGGACACGAATGATGTTTCAGATGCGGTCGCACTCTCGCGGCATGCAATCTTCTAACACTCCCTCTCAACAAGAAAGGACTGTCTTTGCATGCGACATGCAACTCCATGCATTCGCCCTGCAACCTTCACAAGCGCCATGCAACTCCATGCATCTGCTCTGCAACTCCTCTGAAACTGAATAGGCTCCAAACAACTCAATCAGTTTGATGCATCTATCATCAAAGTCTTTGACTTCTGCTTAGCTACTGCACATGTCTTCAGGAACCACTGCGCTATTGAACTCTGCACCCATGCACTTTGCACTTGCTGTCAACTCTGAACCGCGCTCCAGTATCCGACACTGTCACTTTGATCTGCCTGCATCAATCCAAATGATCATGCTACTGCTGCGCTATGGGCACCTCGTAGACAGGTTCAATTCATGAGATCCACACCATCTCATGAATCCTGCCTAGAAATCTCCTCTTGGGATTACTCATGCATGTCACCCCGCCTCTCACCTGGTGGTATAGCTGCATGCACTCCCTCTGCCCATCTGGCATGAAATTTCTTTGCATGAGTGGTTTCTTCCACTCCATGATCCTCATCTTGTGGCTGCTCCACATCCTGAGGTTCACTATTACCTGCATGCAAAAATTGCTCCCTCTCAAGCATCAATTGCATGTCTTTCTTGCACTTCCCAATAGTAGGAAGCTCTGTAGACATCCCATCTACTTCAAGTCTGTAGAGATTCTTTGCTCGAATCCCAACCTTCTTGACTTGTCCTCCCTCATCCACACTAACTCCTACACTCCCAAGCTCATCCCTGCAGTGGACAAACTTTGTCAAGTATATCGAAATAGTGTCATTCTTATCCATTTTTATTTTCTTGAGTTTATCCTTGAGTGCCAACTTCCTCTGGTCGCTTCAATACAAAAAACTCAACCGCTTCAATGTTTTGCAATTGCTCCAATGATCAATATCGCTCTGATACCATGTAGAAAATCTATAACACAACTCTGATACCATGTAGAAATTTGAATAACTGATATGTTATCCACCGAGATTCTCCTGATCACACATTATTTTATCTTCATGCACAATGCATAATCTCTTCTACCATTGATCATCACATGTGGAAATAAAATCAATTGCATGCACTCATTAAAGCCATAAAAATTCAAACATATGAACACAGTATGTAATGGGAAAGCTTAAAGCTGAAAACCCCCAACTATCTGTATATTATATATGTCATATAGATCATGTAACAATCATCATACAAAGCTCCTCACAAGCTCTCAGTATAATCTCCACTTGCTACACACTAATCAAGCCCAATCTTGCAAATCCCATGCACCGATCTTTGCTAGCCTTTAGTCTGCCTCTACTGCGCAATCCCTGCTGAAGAATGCCTCTTGATGAGAATAAATTACCCCAGCCTTGCTCACACAGTATTTATAGGCATCTCTACTAAGTGTTAGATGCAAAACATGCATCACTTATAGTCACAACTGATAGTCACAGTTACCCTTTCACCTATCTCTGCATTGGTCTCCACTGAAACTGTCCATGCACTGAAGTTAACTGATGTATTCTTTATTTGATTAATGAGTTTATAATTAGTGAATTAATTAATAATTAATTCACACCACTCTCACTAATTGTATCAATTAGTTAAACTAGATACAAATAGCTCAACTATGTTTAGATTAGTTAAACTGAATACAACTCCACTAACTTCCTCAATCAACCCTACCAAACTCTTCGTCAGATGAGTTCTAACCGAAGTGTCCATGCAATAGCTCCACTTAACCCTTAGAATAGCGTAATTCCTTCACGTACCCCTGTATACATCTCCGTGCACTCCTAACTCAAGTGCTCCAAGAGAATAAGTTGTTGTTTAGAGTCTGATTATTATTAAGAGCTAATAATAATCGACATGCATCTATTTTTAGATTGACGATCTATAAATAGACTTCGCCCAATATTCTAAAAATAGAATTTCATCTATTTTTCACATTGGACCAACCATCTACAAATAGCATCATGCAACTTATAGAATATGATCACCATGTCTAAAAATAGACATAGTCTAAAAATAGACTTTTTCGACAAAAATCACCTGTGTGGCCTCCACCTAGTTTAGGTGATCACTTTCCAACTAGGATCAGGAAAGATGTTTCAGGAGGCCTCCTTCACTGTTTCTTGTTGCCATTTTCAACACTCCCTCTCAACAAGAAAGGACCGTCTTTGCATGCGACATGCAACTCCATGCATTCGCCCTGCAACCTTCACAAGCGCCATGCAACTCCATGCATCTGCTCTACAACTCCTCTGAAACTGAATAGGCTCCAAACAACTCAATCAGTCTGATGCATCTATCATCGTTTCGAATTTTCGCTAGCCACCGTACATGTCTTCGTGAACGATCGCGCTAGTTGAGCTCGCGCCTGGCGGCAAGCCTTTGCACTTGCTGTCAACTCTGATCCGCGCTCCAGTATCCGACACTGTCACTTTGATCTGCCTGCATCACTCCAACTGATCTTGCTACTGCTGTGCTGTGGGCACCTCGTAGCTAGGTTCAATTCATGAGATCCACACCATCTCATGAATTCTGCCCAGAAATCTCCTCATGGGATTAATCATGCATGTCGCCCCACCTCATACCTGGTGGTATAGTCAGACAGCCTCTTCCGCCTGGCCTGTGTGAAATTTCTTCGTACAGAGGGAGCCCTTCTCAGACTCACGTATCCCTACTCCGTGGCCGCTCTGGCACTGAGGTTCACTATTACTCGCATGCAAAACTTGCTCCCTCTCAAGCATCAATTGCATGTCTTTCTTGCACTTCCCAACAGTAGGAAGCTCTGTAGACATCCCATCTACTTCAAGTCTGTAGAGATTCTTTGCTCGAATCCCAACCTTCTTGACATGTTCTCCCTCATCCACACTAATTCCTACACTCCCAAGCTCATCCCTGCAATGGACAAACTTTGTCAAGTATACCGAAATAGTGTCATTCTTCTCCATTTTTATTTTCTTGAGTTTATCCTTGAGTGCCAACTTCCTCTGGTCGCTTCAATACAAAAAACTCAACCGCTTCAATGTTTTGTAATTGCTCCAATGATCAATATCGCTCTGATACCATGTAGAAAATCTATAACACAGCTCCGATACCATGTATAAATTTGAATAACTGATATGTTATCCACCGAGATTCTCCTGATCACACACTATTTTATCTTCATGCACAATACAGAATCTCTTCTACCATTGATCATCACATGCGGAAATAAAATCAATTGCATGCACTCATTAAAGCCATAAAAAAAATTCACACATATGAACACAGTATGTAATGGGAAAGCTTAAAGCTGAAAACCCCCAACTATATGTATATTATATATGTCATAGATATCATGTAACAATCATCATACAAAGCTCCTCACAAGCTCTCACTATAATCTCCACTTGCTACACACTAATCAAGCCCTGATCTTGCAAATCCCATGCACCGATCTCTGCCACCTGATAGCCTGCCTCTACTGCGCAATCCCTGCTGAAGAATAGCTCTTGATGAGTTCGAATCACCCCAGCCTTGCTCACGCAGTCTTCAAAGGCATCTCTATTGAGTGTTGGATGCAAACCATGCATCACTATAGTCACAACTGATAGTCACACTGCTCTTTCACTCATATCGTACCGTCTCCACTGAAATTGTCCATGCATTGAAGTTAACTGATGTATTCTTTAGTTGATTAATGAGTTTATAATTAGTGAATTAATTAATAATTAATTCACACCACTCTCACTAATTGTATTAATTAGTTAAACTAGATACAAATAGCTCAACTATGTTTAGATTAGTTAAACTAAACACAACTCCATTAACTTCCTCAATCAACTCCACCAAACTCTATCACATGAGTTCTAACTGAAGTATCCATGCAATAGCTCCACTTAACCTTTAGGAATAGCGTAATTCCTTCTGTCAGCTCCTGTGCCACATTTGTGCACTTAACTGAAGTGCTCCAAGAGAATAGGATAATGTTTAGAGTCCAAATATGATTAAGAGCTAATAATATTCGACATATCTATTTTTAGACTGGCAATCTAAAAATAGATTCCGCCCAATATGTCTAAAAATAGAAATCCATATATTTTTCCAACTTGATCAACCATCCACAAATAGCATCCCGCAACTTATAGAACATGATCCATATGTCTAAAAATAGACATAGTCTAAAAATAGACTTTGCGACAAAAATCACCTTTGTGGCCCCCACCTAGTTTAGGTGATCACTTTCCAACTAGGATCAGGATTGATGTTTCAGGATGCCTCCTTCATTGTTTCTTGTTGCTATATTCAACAATAACCTATGATAATATTTATTTTTTGATCATGTAACAAAAAGAAAGGGAGTAGGGTTCAGGTTTTTGAGTCCATGACCTCCACCCCATGAATGACCATGTCCACCATTGAGCCACAACATCACATTTGATAATATTGTCGATGCTTGGTTATTTAAAGACGAACACGCCCATGCACGAAGGTCCAAAGGGGGCCAACCCCACGGGCCTGCCCCCTCCCCATATGCCCAAGCGCTCGAACCAGGAGTTAAATGGAAAATTCGACGGGATTCTTAAACAAATTTTATGCCATTAAAACGTAATTTAATTACGCTAATCCATACTTGGCCACTATAACCTGTCATTAGCGCTAAATGTGCTTAAAATTAAACCGGTGCTTATATTAATACTAATTCTCACTTATCACAAATTAAGCACCAATTAATATGGAGGAATTCTAGCAGAGCATGCCAAATATGGCATAATTTCTATTTTTGGATTTTTAACTAGCAGTCTCCCTAGAATTAGTGGAGGAAATTGGGCAAAATTGATTATGCTCTATCTTGAGCATCACTCAGCCAAATTTCAAAAATGAATAGTCAATTTTGACTATATTGGACATTATAGAGCCATAGGTGAGGTTTTTATAGCCATTTGAGGAATTATGAGCATGATTTTGCTTCAAAGAAGTTCTAAGGGCCACGAGGGCCATGAGGAGCCAGCAAGAGAAAGAAGCTTAGCCACGACAGCGAGAGGCCATTCTCAGCAAACCAATAGTCTATTCTGACTATCTTGAACCTTTTGAATCCAATGGAAGGATTTTAAGAAGAATTTGGAGACTTTTGAAGGCCGAGATGCTATAGGGAAGTTTCATGAGAGCCTAGAGCCACGAGGTGCCACTAGGTGTTAGAGGCATAGCCAGAGCATCCAGAGGCTATTTTGAGCAAGAGAATAGTCATTTCTAACTATCTTGGACATTATGAATCCAATGGAAGGATTTTAAGAGACATTGGGAGACTTATAGAGCCGAAGAAGCCACAGGGAAGTTTCAGGGAGCTGAGTGCCACTAGGTGTTGGAGGAATAGATTGGGGAGCTAGAGCTCATTCTAAGAAAATGAACAGCCTATTTTGGATGATTGATATGTGTTAGAGATATTATAACAAGTTTCAGGAATAGAAGAGAACTTCTAGGAGAGTTTGCGGCATAGATAAACTGAGGGAAGCTCAAGGACACTGACAGAAGAGGTTAAGCCCAAGGGAGCCTAGTTCCATTTCTAGAGATTGAGCAGTCAATCTAGGGGTATTTTGGTATTCTAAACCTGTTGGTACATTCCAAACAACCATTGGAGTTTAGCATCAACTTGTAAAATAAATTGACCATCTTAATCCCAAAGAGCCAAGTCCATTGACAAAGGCTCGAGGAGACGTAGCCCAACTGTTGAGGGTGAACTCCTTTATTATGTTTGATGTTATGTGTTGTTGGTTAATTTGCTGCAATTTATGGTTGTTTTACATGACTTTAATCAGCTTAAACACATGTTTTATTTCTCACACATAAAGCCTTAAACTAGTTAAAACACATACACCTGAATCAAGAATTCAATTTCGCACATGCATGTATAAGCAAGATCCTTAATTTGTTTTAATTAAGTGGGAGGTGCTTGCATAGAAAATCAAGTTAGCCACCCATATCAGATCAGGTTGGTATCAGAAAACTAGGTTTCTTGCTTGATAGAGCACTAGGTTGCTTGCTTGATAGAGCATAAGGTTTCTTGCTTGCTTGTTTGACTTGAAGGGTGTTTAACAGTGCAAAGAATTTAACTGTTTTCAAATTGACTGATGTTTACAAGTTTGAGTTTGCTAGAGGTGAAGGGGAGCTACTGCTCGCTAATTCCAGAAGAGGACAAGAAGGAAGAAGGTTGAAAGCATCCTCCTTACCCAAAGGACCTCAAGGCAACCCTTGAATCACAAGAGGGATTGTTTGCAAAAGAGGCTGCTTGAAGAAGAGATGCAAGCTGCAGAGAAGAGCTTGAATCTACAGTCAAATTCTTAAGAAGCTTTTTCAATTATTTTTTAAGCTTTGTGAATTGTTGTTGAAGTTCTTTAATTCATTTACATAGTGATGACAACTTTATCAAGTGAAATTCTAAATCCTCCTCCTTTGCAAGATTCTTTGATAAAGAGATGAAGCGGGACTTCTACATCTTGAAGGATATGGTGCAAAGTCTATATGAAAATGTAAGGGAAAGCACTAGAATTCATGAGAAATTGGTTGCTATGAAGCAAGAGAAAGAAGGACTTCTTCAAAGAATGCATGAGATGGAGATGCAGCTCCATCATGCCCAAGAGGCCTTAACCAAATGCATGCTTGAAACATAGGTAAATCATTTAAATTTGTCTTCAAATTCCTCTTCAGATAGATGTGTAGGTTCATTTGGAAAACACACTAGAGGTATAGGGTCCAAATTGATGTTAAAAATGGGCTATGAAGGCAAGGGTCTAGGAAAACATGCACAAGGCATGGTTGAGCATACTATAGTTGAGGAAAGGCCTAAGAAGTTTGGTCTAGGCTATGGACAACCTTATGGCGAAAACTCTACAGCCATGAAGGCGCTTGAGACAGTTCCAAGAAGAACTTTTGTTGCAAGTTCAAATCCTAAAACACACAAAGTGTGTATTCAAGATGAATGCCATTGCTTGAAATCCATGTTGCAGCAAGATGCTTTTAGACATGCATCTTATGGCGAACAAGGGGGTTGTGACAGCTCTAAGAACATGAACAATGTTGTTGGTCTTCAAAAGAGAGCTGGAACCTCTTCAAGTTAATCTTCTCAAGAAGGTGAAAAGATGGACATTGAAAGTAGCCTTCAAGGTATAATTCTTCCTATAATCATGTTGTTTATGATTGTGTTAAGCATGACAAATCTACATGCATGAATGGGAGAAAAAGTTGTTGTTCATATTGTGGTTTGTATAGCCATCAAGTTTCAAGATGCTGGAAGAGAATGATAGCATACATGAAACAGTCAAAGAAAAGGTGACTTGAACAGAAGATGAAAAATATTTGCACACATTGCTAGAAAAAAGGACATCTCATTGCCTAATGTTGGACACTGCATCCAACCACTCATCCCAAGCATATGAAGCAAGAGGATAAAAAGATTGGCGAGAATGTGACCAACAATTTCGTCATCGATGTGAGTCAAGATGATTCACAAGAATAGGATGTTCAGCAGGAAAAGTTGCCATTGAAGTGGATTGGTAAGAAATGGCTTGATTTCTTGATCAAGTAAGGTATGCATTTCCTTTGTACATAGATGCAAATTTTAGCCTTATGTATGCATGAATTTATGTTTAAAGTATGACAAGTTGCAGCAGATTATTACAATCTGAATGGGAAGGCTAACAGTTTTCCAAGAACACAGAGAGATGAGTGGTACAACAAAGTGTGTATAAGTTTACAGCAGCCAGCAATGCTGAAATGGGTAAGAAACAACTAGAGAGCAATGGTCAAGAGACATAGTCAGTTGTGGTGCAAGGCATGTCAGGGTGATTGCCAAAGAGATTTATCGAGAAAAAACAGTTGATATAACTTGAAAGGATCAGAGTGTTGAAGCTCAAGGCAAATAATCATCAACGTTTGTGGGTCCAAAAGTCTGTCAGTGGGAAGGAGTGATCAGATTGGGATCAGGGCCTAAGGATTACTAAAATTTCAAAGTGTTCAAAAGTGTTCCAAACCGGATATATCTCGTCTTCTTCATTCTAGCACCGTGGACGATTCGAAAAACAAACACCGTATGAAGAAGTTATTGCACTTTGAATGCCAAGGTAAAATGCAAAATTCGCCAATTTGATCTAAGTTCGAAATTATGTTTTTTTAAAATTAATTAACTATTTATTTATTATATATATATATTATATGGTTCAACATATATATATTATAAAACATATTTAAATGTTTA
>CM076576.1:145121454-145325749 GCA_034641835.2 Pinus albicaulis
ATTTGGCACTGATTGACTCTTCTGATGACTAGTAAATCAAGCTCAAGTTTTTATGATTTTTGTGGATAGCTTTTATGCTTTATGTTGTCAATTTGACTTTGTCTTAAACAGTAAAATGGACATAGTTGCTAGTAGAAGAAAGAAACAATATCAATTTTGGATGGTTTTTAATGCTGTGAGGTGACCAACAGCCTTGGTTTTCTTGGGGCAAGTTGAGGTCACCAACTTTATATATGTTAGCAACCTATTTTTGATAAATAGAAAATAACAAGAAACTACCAAATTTACCAAAAAAAAAAAAAATATCACTAAATTTATAATATTTAAAAAAGTTCTTACTAAATTTTTGTCTTTTTCTAAATTAGTCTCTCCTTAAAAAAAAACATATTCTACCCGAATGAAGTGAGTTTGTCTATCTCCTAAAAAAATACTATGTTCTTTCTTTTGAAGATACTCGGTTCTCTCTTTTGGTTCCCAATGAAGTGAGTTTGTCCATCTCCTTAAAAAAAAAATACTCTGTTCTGTCTTTTGAAGATACTCTGTTCTCTCTTTTGGTTCCCAGGTAGCAGTTGGTTGCTGAAAATGCCAAAGGTGGTTGCTAGTTGCTGAAAATCTAAATTTCTTGTTTATTTTTTTTATTATTTCCTAAAAAAATCTGTTTGAGTCTGTCAATCTCCTAAAAGATACTCTGTTCCCTCTTTTGAATATACTTTATGATTGAGTTTGTCTATTTCCTAAAAGATACTCTGTTCTATCTTTTTGGTTTTTAGGTACTTGTGAGTTGCTCAATATACTTTTCGAATTGAGTTTGTCTATCTCCTAAAAGATACTCTGTTCACTCTTTTGGTGACCAGGTAGTTTTCAGTTGTGAAAATCCCAAAGCAAGTGGTTGCTAGTGGTTGAAAATTTCAATTTCAATTTTTATTTATTTTTAGAAAAATTGAAATTTGAGCTTGAGATTCATCTAAATATTATTAAACTAGAAATTACATTTTTATAATTTCATGGTTGCACTGGTTTAAATTATCTTTAAATTTATTATACTCTCAGAGTATTCAAATCCCTGAAATGTAACTTTTTTCCATATTACAAAAACAGGAAATAACACCATCTATTTTTATTTGACAAATTGTAATTTTGTATATTCAGTATTTGTATTTGAAGAATTTACTCAAATATCTACCTAAGATGGACTTAGGTACAGAATTCCTACCAAATGATTATTTAAATGTGATTATTAAAAAAATCTATATAATACACAAATCCAAATGAATATTTGTAAAGTCATTGCAATGCAGTACAACTCCATAGCATGGAAACAGTTAATAGATTTGGTACACCTTACTGTTCTAGGTGCAACCAAGATGGATGTAGTTGCCATCTCTCGGATCAAGAAAACAGCGGAAGCAGAGGCCTTTTAAGTTTTGCCTATATCCACACGTATCATAGATTGAAAGGTTGAATCCTCGAGGCACTAACAGTGTGCTGGTCTTTGTAAGAAACTTTGTTCATGTTTCTGCCGTTGCACTTTATCTTCTATTTGTTTTCTACATCTCAGACTTTCTAATCCTAAGGATACACCCCCAGAAATGCAGAGGGTTAAGTTTGCCTCGCTTTTCCGAGGAGAAATTCATCTGTTGAATATTCAAGGCTTGGCCTGTACAAGTCTCTTGAGACTCTTTGTAAATCCAGAAGATCGATAATCAATTTTTTGGACTTCTGCTGTAATACAGCAACTCTGAAGTTTGTTAATCCATTTAGTTGGCTTATGTTATGGTATCATTCTATTAAATAGAAATTTAATTTCTAATGTTTTTAATTGTTGGTTTCAAGTGAAGATTCTGTATCTTTAAAATTAAAGGATTTGTTTTGAATTTTTTATATTCATATTTGGAATTTGATATTCAAATCAAATTATTTTATGTTCTGGAATATTTAGATGTACAAAATTTCAGAAGTATTGAATTTATTTTAATTTCAGATTTACGGAGCACACACTGAGAACCAATTTCAAACAAATAATTAAAACCAAACCGTTTTTAACAAAAGAAAATCGAGAGTAATTAAAATTTACAACCATCACCAAGTCAAATAGTTGAACACTAACAATAATTGCAGTGGCTTCTCCCACAATCGTCGTGTGGATAAACCATAAGAGACTTGAACACTAACAATAATTGCAGTGGCTTCTCCCACAATCGTCGTGTGGATAAACCATAAGAGAGCGCGAAGACCATGTTTGGTTAAGATTCAATGCTTTATTGATAAAATGCTTTAATTGTGATGGAAAATGGTCGAGCATCATCAAACTTAAATACATACTGAGTGACTTATTAAAGCTTCTTTATTAGGGTGGATCTATCAAGGCGCGTTGGGCATTTGCAATTTGGATCGGTTTTTGCAAGATCATGCCCTTGCTGAGTCAAAGACTTGCATGGAAATTTGGGAATGGGCATAATATTTTCATTGGGATTGACAGGATATATCCATCCTCTAAACAATATCAGATAGATGAACACTTATTACACAGATTACATCAGATGGGCATATTTACTTTATCGGACCTTATCCTCTGCTGGTCCCTTGATGCTCCCATTTGGAAATCCGCTGACAGGCTGGGCATATATGGAATTGATTTACCGGCATGGAACGAGTATAAAAAATTTCTACAAGGACTGGGACTATCGTATAACAGAAATGGTGACCAACTAACTTGGAACAAAAGAACATCTAGATCGGCTTAATTGTGAAGGACATTTATGAAAATCTCATTCAGCCAAATCCTTCTGTTGCGCCGTCTCCCTTCTACTTTCCCTGGCACCTAAATATTCCAAACAAGATTGTATTATTTATATGGCTATTATGGAAAAATAAAATATTGACTTGGGATGTTTTATGTAGGCGGGGCTTTATGGGTCTTGGAAGATGCCCCTTCTGTCGATTGCAAGAAGAAACCTCATCACATCTCTTTTCTACTTGCCCTTTCAGCCTTTCGATTTGGATGCATTTCTCAGGTGTTATTCGCAATTCATCTTGGCAGCCTTCTGATTGTATGCAATCTATTACATCATGGGTTAGAGTCGCATATCCATTAAACACTACACCTTTCTATGTTATGTGGGAAATCTGGATTGTCAGAAATCGATGTATTTTTGAAGATTCCCCTCCTCACTCTAGCTTGATCATTAAGGATATCTCGACTTGGATCAATATAAATTCATGCACCATCTCTGATATAAAAGATCTTTTTGGACGAATTAGACCTCATCAGATCATTCTCCCGGCATTATTTTTCGATGGTGCATGTATCAATGGAATATGCGGTTGCGGGGCTTGGATTCGTCTTCACAACAACGACCACTATCAAATCTATTGGAACGGGGGCTCTGGCTCAAACAACAAGGCTGAAATTATGGCGCTCTGGGGAGGTCTGTACATTGCATATAATCTAAAATTCTCAGACATCTATATATACGGAGACTCGAAGATTACTATAGATGGGATCAATGATCACTGTAATATGCAAATCCATCACTGTTTTGGTTGGATTCAGAGAATTAGACACATTCTACAGAAATTTCAGTCATATAGTATTGAACACATCTATAGAGATTTGAATACTAGAGCTGATAAGTTATCGAAGAAATGACTGGACAGTCCTTCTGGAGAGTTTCATATTCATCTCTACAGGGGTTCCCTTTGCCTCGACACTCGGATACTCCCTATTCCTTAACAGTCGACAGATGATGGGGACCTTCTTCTGAAAGTGAGCTTGTTTTCTAATTTTTTTCTTCGATGTTGGGTGCAAGCGAGCCTTCTTCTGCAAGTGAGGCTGTTGGTGGCTTCCTGGCATTGACTCCGTTCTTGGCATTGCTTCATCAGACATGATTCATTTTGAATCTCGTTTTTTCTTCATTCAGGGGTCTTAGAGATCAGTCTCAGAGATCACTCAATATCTAAGTTTCAGTTGTTTCTTGTATTGTGAGGCATTGAATTCCAGTAAAATCAGAGGCCATTATGAGATTTTCTATTCATGCGTTGTTATGGTAAATGCTTAGAGAATTCTTAGAGGATTGGGTTTCCAATTGCTGGATTCTTCGGGACTAAAATTGGGTGTAATGTCTTATGATGTGATCACTCATTTTTTATTGAATATGAACTGTAATACTACAACGTTTTTTTTCTTACTGAAAAAAAAAAATTCAATGCTTGGAAAAGTTGGTAATAAGGTTTGTTTGCGGGCGATAGGTCGTGGGTACGACTCACTCAGACCTAATGGTTTTGTTTGAAACTCCCATGCATCTTTCTCCACCAGACTTGGAGCTTGTCTCCATTTAGATATCCAATTTAATCCCACCATAAACCTTAGTCCATCAATAATTCGATTATCCAATTAATTCCACCATTCGACCTTAATCCAACCTTCGTGCCATGGGGGGATTTAATCCCACCATAATCCTTAGTCCATCAATAATGTGCCATGGGAGGATTTAATCCCACCATAAACCTTAGTCCATCAATAATTCGACTATCCAATTAATTCCACCATAAACCTTATTCCATCAATAATTCGACTATCCAATTAATTCCACCATTCAGCCTTAATCCAACCTACGTGCCATGGGTATGCTGCATGCCATGTAGCCCTTCTCCATTGGTAATCATAAATGAAATGTCGATATTAATACAATCAACTTAGAATTAATCCAATCTATGGAGTATGTGGCACGCTATGTGGCCCTTCCCCATTGGCCATCATAAAATCAACTTAGACTTAATCCAACCTATGGGGTATGCGACATGTTACGTGGCCTTTCCCCATTGGCTATCATAAAATCAACTTAGAATTAATCCAACCTGTAGGGTATGCGGCATGTCACGTGGCCCTTCCCCATTGGCCATCATAAATGAAATGCCAATATTAATAAAATCAACTTAGACTTAATCCAACCTGCCTGCGATGGGGTGTATGCGGCATGCCACGTGGCCCTTCCTCATTGACCATCATAAAATGAGATGCCAATATTAATAAAATCAACTTAGACTTAGGAATTAAAAAAAAATTCACTTCCTATTTATCCTCGACAAAACTGGTGGTGCCACTTGGCGCGATGTCATTTGCTGCTTCTGGAGGAGAATTCCTGCATTGCTGACTGTACCTGCCACATCAGCATTGTACCTGTTCTGCTCATTTTTTGCCTGTTTTGGAAAACAAACAGAACACGATATCTCCCTCATACGACATAGGTTTTTTGAACCGTTCACGGCGCCGGAATCGCAATATGATGAGATCTACCCAGTCGCTCAGGTTCGATATAGTTTCAAGCACTTTAAATTTTGAGCAAAATACATGATCTCCTGATCACACCTCCCCATTGGGAAGCTTTTGGACCCTAAAAGACTTTAATTACCTATTCAAAAAATGAGGGTACAACTCCCTCACCTTTTCAACTTCCATCCACCTTGCCTTGCTTGGTTTACTGCCCCTGAGCCCAAATAGAGGGTAATCGACACTTCCCCTCTTAGAAGTGTGTGTCCTCCTGTCAAGGATGGTATCCTCCTTAAGCTCATCCAGAAATTATGGCAAGAAATCTTCTATAAATGGCAGTTGAACATCACTCCTTTGATCATCAATCAAACGAGGCTCATACAAATGCAAATTTTCAACATTGACAGCTGAATACCTTCTCATATATGAAGGCAAGTCAAGTTGAAATGCATTATTACCAACTTTTTTGATGATCTTGAATGGACCATAGTGAATGGGCTTGAGTATTTTACCTTCTCCTTGCATCCTTTCTTTGCTTATGTGCAACCATACTTCATATCCTTCTTGAAACTTGTGATCAAATCTATGTTTTTCATGCCTCTCCTTGTATTTTCTTTGACTCTTCTCAAGCTGTTCTTGAACTTGTTGATGAATAAACTGAATTTTCTCAATGAACTTTCGAGATTTGTCAATATAAATATGCCCATCAATCTCAACATCCTTCTCAAAGATGAAGTCTAATGGATATTTCGGCAAATACCCAAAGCAAACTTCAAAAGGTGAACTATTTGTAGAACAGTGCTTTGCCCAGTTGTAAGTGTGATGAATGTAATGCAGTTGTTCATCCTACAACTTGGGATGTTTGTTGCAATATCCTCTCAATAGATTTACAATGGTTCTGTTCACCACCTAGTTTGGCCATCAATTTGTGGATGAAAAACAATACTCTTTTTCAACTTTGTGTCCATCATTTTCAAAATATTGGACCGAAAATTCCCAACAAACCTGGAATCCCTGTCACTAACAATAGAAGTTGGCAATCCATAATGAACCCATACATGTTGAAAATAAAGTTCATCAGTTTGCTCAACAATAATGGTTTTCTTACATGGCATAAGTATACACATTTTACTGAATCTATCCACAACTACATAAAGATAATCATGCTGTTTTCTTGACATAGGTAGACCTCCAACAAAGTATTGGTAGTGGCGTGCACAACCCAAGCTTCCTATTGCTAGGCTTGCTTGTTGCACACATAGAACAACCTCTTATAAAACGTGACACATTATCTATCATGCGAGGCCAATAGCAATACCTCTGTAGATGCACCACTGTTTTTCTTACCCCAAAGTGTCCAGCAATAAGAGATGAATGAGCCTTTCTCATGACACTAAGCCTCTCTCCTTGTGGTATACACAACTTATCCAAATGAAACAACAAATTGTTATGCATGTGATAATCATTTTCCTCAAGTTGATTCCCTTCACTCAAACTAGCATACACATCTTGAAAATCGGCATCATGTGCATATTGTTCTATGTAACTCTCATGTACAATAGAATAATTTTTAAGTAAAGTAGTATAATTGGTCTTGAAATCATATCAACAACTTTATTGAAATGCCTTTCTTGTACCTTATAACCAAGTGAAACTGTTGAAGAAATCCCATCCACCTGAAATGTCGTGATTGCTACAATTTTGTTTGCGACTGCAAGTACTGTAATTGTTGGTGATCGGTATGTATAATCGTCTCTTTACCCATCAAATAGTGTTTCCAATTCTTGACGCTTTGTACAAACGCATACAACTCTTTGTCATATGTAGGATACTTAATTACATCGCCATTGAATGTTTCAGAATGAAAAGAAATAGGCTTACCATGTTGCAAAAGTACTGTGCCCATGGCATAATCACTAGCATCAGTTTGTATCTCGAATGGCTGTTTCAATTTCAATAATGCAAGGACGGGAGCTGAACTAATATTGTCTTTTAAAGCTTCAAAAGCTTGCTACTGTTTGCCTCCCCATTGGAAGCCTTTCTTCACACTTGTCACTGCATGCATAGGAGCTGCTATGGCATAAAAGTTAGCAATAAACTTTCTCCTATACTGAGTCGTGCCTAAGAAACTTCTTACCTCAGTTACTATCTTGGGAGTGGGCCAATTCATATGGCTTCCACTTTAGAAGGTTCAATTATCAACTCTCCTCCTGCTACAATGTGTCCCAAATAACCCAAAGAAGTCTTTCTGAACTCACACCTAGACATCTTAAGAAACAATTTCTCTTTCTTCAAAAGATCAGGCACCCTTTTCACATGCGAGACATGTTCTTCTCTTGTTTTGATGAAAATAATTATATCATCTAAATATACAATTACAAATTCATCAATAAATGGACGCAAAACATTATCCATAACACGCATGAATGTTGCTGGTTCATAACACAAACCAAATGGCATAACCAACTATTCAAAGAGTCCTTGTTTGGTTTTGAATGCAGTCTTCCATATATCACTTTCTACAATTCTTACTTGATGATATCCACTTCATAAATCTAACTTAGTGAAAAAAAATCTTCTTTCAGCTGATCAATAAAATCATCTATCCTTGGGAGTGGGTATCGATTCTTTACCGTTATCTTGTACAAAGCTTTGAAATCTAGACACATGCGCCAAGTCCCATTTTTCTTCGGAATCAAGACTATGGGTGAACAGCATGGCGAAGAGCTTGGCCTTATGAGTCCGTTGTCCAACATGTCCTTGATTTGCCTCTTTATTTCAACATTGTCCATTATCGACATGCGATATATGCCAATGTTTGGAAGAAGACAACCTTGTTGCAATTGAATCTCATGTTGAATCTCCCTTTTTGGAAGCAATCTTGTTGGCTCCTGAAACATCTCATGATGTGCATCAAATACATCATATAAATCTGATTTCAACTTAGGATTAAAATCCTCAAACGATTCATGATTAACATCATTTTTAGGCTTAATCATTAGAAGAACAAAATTCTTACTTGAATTCACTAGCCTCTTTACATGTCCACCATTTACCATTACAATATTTGTCTTCTTGCGATATGATCTAATAATGTACTCCTTGCCATATTTGAATAAATGGTATTTGTTCTCATGGCGATGGAAGATCACTTTCCTGTCATACAAGTAAGGAATTCCCAACACAATACCTGTAATATCAAGTGGAACCACATCTAATTCAAATGTGTCAACAAAATGTGCAGTTATTGCAAAGCGGAATATGCACTTCTTTGAAACCTGTAAATTTGCATCCTTACAAATCCACCCAAGTGGATATGGTTTTGGATGTGGAATGGTGTCAAGATTAAGTTTATTGACCAAGTATTCTGAGATTAAGTTTGCTTGTGACCCACTGTCAAACAGTGTGTCAATCTTGGTATGTTTGGATATGACCCTCACATGAAACAGTTCAATTCTCTCTTCTTCATTTGGAGCTTGTATATGACAGTTTGATGTACTAGTACTGGGTTTTGTTTCAATTTCTTTCCCCTTCATGTTCTTCGATCCCATGGCTGTAATTTTAGATTCATTACCTGAATCCTCTCCTAAATCATGTTGAGTTGTAGCTGTATTTTTCTGCTTCCCTTTGTTGTTCTGATTTTTGGGCCTCTTTTCAGGATGTAATTTCCAACAATTTTTCTCCTCATGGCCTTCTCTTGAACAATGTTTACAAACCAATTTTTCTCCCTCTTTCTTGACAGATGAATTCTTTTTGCCCTTATCTTTTGAGGTCTTGTCTTTGTTTTTCTCTTTAAAAGGTTTCTTCCTACCCTCATCAGTAATGTTTTTCCCTCTAGCTTCTAGATGTGTGGCATGAACACAAACTTCATCTAGGCTTGTAGGCTTAAACATAAATATAGTATGTTTTAGGTAGCTATGTAAGCCTCCTATGTACTTGAGCAAAGTATCTTGGCTCTGCAAATCTAGCCCTAATAAGAAAGCTCTTCTCCTAAATTATTGGGTGTATTCTTGTTCATTTCGTCCTTTCAATTGTCTAAATTTTTCCATTTCATTATGGATTTCTGCATATGAGCTAATGGATAAAACTATTGTTTTATTGCAGTAATGAAATCAATCCATGATAGGATAATCTTACCATGCTTCTTGATCTCCTCCTTTGTCTTAGCTTCCCACCAAACAAGTGTTGAACCTTCCATTCTCAATGAAGCTAGTTCGATTTTGGTATCATCATCATGAAGGTTCTGAATTCTCAAATAGACCTCCAATTTCCTAATCCAATTATCAAGATTTTATGCATTGACTTAACCATTAAACATTAGAAATTCAAACTTAACATCAAGTTTTACAAAATGAATTTTACCAGTGTTCTTTGACTTGTGTGGCTGATGTACTGAAGATGAAGTAGAGGATGATGATGATGAAGGTGAAGATGGTGACTTTCCACTGCCTCCATTTCCTCCATTTACCTTCTTTGTTTTATCTTCATAATTTTTACCTTCTAATGATCTCTGACCTTCCTTGTGAAGTTTGGATCCTTCTCCTTCTATTCTCTCATTTTTTTGTTGATAAATGACTCTTACCATTTCAATCATGTCAAGGAATGCTTTCCTGAACACTCTTTCTTCTTATTTGGGATCCACTTCTTCATGGATTTATTCTTCCTCTGGAGGCATGCTTAATGCTACTTCTGCTTCTTTTGGAGGTGAACTAGGTGGTGGAGATTGTGGAAATATTTCCCTCCTTTGTTGTGGCTCACTTTGAGACCCTCTTTCTTCCACCAATTTTCCTTCTCCTCTCTTAAGCTTGAGCCTAGTAAGCATGTGAACACTTGAAAACAGTTAAACAAATATTTGTACACAACAACACTAGAGAATAAACTCTAACTCTGATACCAACCTGATCTAAAAGGAATATATTATTTTGCTATGCTAAGTTTCCTTTCAGTATAAAAACATGTACAATTTGTCTCCATTTGTTTGCTTAAGGAATGAGTATTTTAACCATGAAACATAGATGAAGTTTTGAGTTTTAAGCATGAAATAAGCCTAAATAACATTGTACAATAGTGTATAATAGATAAATAACATCAAACATAAGTTTTACATAGCAGGCATGTTTCATAAGTTCACCCCTCTTGGGCTACATCTGCTGGTCCAACTCCCAATGGCATGCCCCTCTTTGTCATTATGGTCAACATTGCAAATACATGTGTCTATAAGGCTCTAATGACTGTTTTCTCTACATCAGTGGCTCTAGAATGCCCCAATTAGTCTAGATAGACTCTTGTTTCACCCAAAATTGGTTGAAAATTGACCTTCCAAATATTTTTCCCAATAACAACTAGAAAAACTCCACCAAAAGTGGAGGACTGCAGTTAACTGCAATTAAAATAGTATATATCCGCCTTTTTTTGGTGGCGTGTTATTAACTCTGACAAACCACTAACTGTTGAATTAAATGTTATGGGTGGGTGGCCACATTCCAACCCAACCCTTACGGTCCACTCGCAACCGCAGGCGGAACCCACATTGTAACCTACGATATATTAGTTATGAACCGGAGTTATGAATAACATTTAACATAACCGACGGAGAAAATGTGGTATGTGATAAGGTGTAACCATAAATGTTGGTAGTTGGAGTACACAATTTGCGCATCGGTGATAGCCCATGGTTCATGGGCTAAGGAAATATGGGGAGGGGGCTGGCCCCATCCAACCCCCAATCATCGTGTAGATAAACCATAAGATAGTGCGAAGACCATGGTTGGTTAAGATCCAACACATAGAAGAGCTGGTAAGAAGGTTTTTTGGCGGGTGGTAGGTCGTGGGTTCGACCCCCACTCTTCCATAATAATTTTGTTTGAAACTCCCATGTGTCTTTCTCTGCCAGAATTGGAGCTCGTCTCCATTTAGATGTCCAATTTAATCCCACCATAAACCTTATTCCATCAATAATTCAACTATCCAATTAATTCCACCATTCGACCTTAATCTAACCTGCCTGCCATGGGGGGTACGTGGCATGCCACATGGCCCTTCCCCATTGGCCATCATAAAATGAAATTCCAATATTAATAAAATCAATTTAGACTTGGGAATTAAAAAATATTTCACTTCCTAGTCATCCTTGGCAAATCTGGTGGTGCCACTTTGAGCGATGTCATTGGCTACTTCTAGAGGAGAATTCTTGCACTGCTGACTGGACCTACCACATCAACACTGTACCTGTTCTCCTCATTTTTTTCCTGTTTTGGAAAATGAACAGAACGTGATATCTCCCTCATACGAAATTGGTTTTTCGAACCGTTTGCAGCGCCAGAATCACAGCGACGAGATCTATCCGGTCCCTCAAGCTCGGTACAGTTTCGAGCACTTTCAATTTTGAGAAAAATACATGATCTCTTGATCACAAGATCGAAACTTCACAAGGAAAGTCAGGGATCAGTTGGTCATGCCTTTCGGGTTGATTAATGCTCCCGCAACCTTCATGAGTTTGATGGACGACGTCTTGCGGCCATTCTCCAACTCATTTGTAGTGGTGTACTTGGATGACATTCTGATCTTCAACCAGACTTGGGAAGAGCACCTCCACCACATCCGACAAGTCCTCCAAACATTGTGGCAACACAAGTTGTGTGCCAATTTGGAGAAGTGAAATTTTGGCATGACCGAGGTTCAATATCTGGGATACATTATCGATGAAAGGGGGGTGCATGTGGATTCAACCAAGATCCAAGTCATTCGGAATTGGCTAGCCCAACCACTCTAACAAATCTTCACAGCTTTCTGGGTCTTGCTAATTTCTATCGCAGGTTCATGTTGGGATTCTCTCATATCACTTGGCCCTTGAGTCAAGTCACCAAGGGAGGAGC
This sequence comes from Pinus albicaulis, assembly GCA_034641835.2. Taxonomy (NCBI): domain Eukaryota; kingdom Viridiplantae; phylum Streptophyta; class Pinopsida; order Pinales; family Pinaceae; genus Pinus; species Pinus albicaulis. Next base: position 145,133,599 of record CM076576.1, read on the forward strand.
GAAAGAAAAATTATTTTGGTCAAAATCTCAACAGAACGTGTTCATAGAATTGAAACATCGCCTATGTTCAGCCCCAGTGCTCACATTACCATACTTGCAACAACCATTTGAGATCGAGACATATGCCTCTGACTATGCTATTGGGGAAGTTCTTACTCAACAAGGGCATCTAGTGGCATATCATAGTGAGACATTGTCTGACACAGTCCGCAATTATCCCACTTATGACAAAGAAATGTATTCCATTATGCAGGCTTATCGACAATGGAAGCATTACATTTTGGGGAAGGAAACAATCATCCACACAGACCATCGACCCCTGCAGTTCATATAGACACAAGGGATGTTGCATAATGATCACCATCAGAAGTGGTCCACATATCTACAACAGTTTCATTTGAACATCAAGTACAAGAAGGGTAGCACCAATAATTTTGCAGACTGTCTCAACCGACCACCGATCTTGGCATAAACCACTGTCCTCAACTCTTTTGGGCATGAGACTTCTGATTGGCTGCTTCTCTACAAGAGCGATCCAAAATTTGGCCACACATACAAGGCACTCTTGTGGGGTATGCAAGTTCCAAATTTTCACCTCCAAGATGCACTGTTATGTCACCTAGGACACCTTTGTGTTCCTTCAAGCGACTGTGGAAAGATGATATGGGAAGCACACTACAATCAAGTTGCCAGGCTTTTTGGGGTCAAGAAAATAGTGGCAGTACTACAGAAGTATTTATATTGGTCGAACCTTTGACAGGATGTCTGGAAGTACATCATATCTTGTGCTGCTTGCACCTTCCCAAACCGACCATCAAGAAAAAAGGCCTCTATACTCCGCTACCTACCCCTAGTCGACCTTGGGAATCCATCTCCATGGATTACATGTCAGGCCTTCCTTCTACTAAGCATGGAAACGAATGTGATTTCATGGTCATCGACAAATTCTCGAAGATGGCCATTATGGTGGTCTGCATGGAGAATATCATAGTAGAAGCCATTGATAAACTCTTCTTTGAACGAGTATGGGTGCACTTTGGGATCCCATAGTCTATCATCTTAGATCGGGACAACAGGTTCCTCATCACATTTTGGTCCAGCCTCTGGTCAATGATGGACACCAAGCTCACCAATTCCACAACTTTCCATCCCCAAACTGATGGCGAGACAGAGGTAGTCAACAGGATGATTGTACACATTCTACGCATGTACAATTCAAAGAATCCACGCACATGGGATGAGAGCCTCCCCTATGTAAAAAACAGTTATAATCGGGCTCTCCACAACTCAACCGGCCACAACCCCTTTCATGTGGGTTTTGGATTCCAACCACAATGTCCCATTGACGTAGTCATGTCATTTGCGACTACTCAGGCCGATTCAGCTCATGTCCAGTCTGAAGCTGACAAAGCAAAAAACTTCATCGAGCGCATTCAGCAAATCCGCCAATAGGTTCATGAAATATTAGACAGAGCCAACGCTAAGTACAAGCAACAACACGATCAACATTGGGTGCCACACAACTTCCAGGTGGGTGACAAAGTGTGGCTACATTTGCAGAAGGAGCGCCTCATTGGACCCCACTGCAAGCTTCGCTCACTCTGTTATGGGTTGTACACCATCACTAAGGCTATAGGGAAAAATGCCTTCGAGCTCAGTGTTCCACCATTCATTGGTCTGCACCCAGTATTCAATGTGGACCGCATTCATCCCTACTTCCCAACTCTACTAGACACCTATGACATTGTAGAACAACTCACACCAACAGAGTTAAACCCAAACTGCATGGAATAGGTCGCCACAGATTGTATCATGGACATGCAAATCGATAACACTTGCCAATAGAAGATCCAACTGTATTAGGTTGTCAAAGTTAACCAACTCTTGCACCAAGGCAAGTGGTTCACCAGGAACCAAGTTCAGCAGAAGTTTCTTCATCTCATGGAGGAACTCAGCGCAATGGGGATCATTGCTTCCTAAGGGGGGAAGAATAATCCAGGTGGATATTGGTGGCCACTCGCCTATTCCCCTTGGGGCCCCACCATTGTCTCTTTCAGTTTTTCAGTTTCAGCACAACTTACTATTTTTAGCAATTTTCTGGGTCCTGAACTATTGGAGCCATTTTGAGGCCCTAAACGATGTTTTTTTGGTAAAACTGGGAGAAACATGGGTTTATGGATCAATTTTTCTCACATAAAAATTTGTAGTCCTCAGATCAAATGAATATCGTATGCCAAATTTACGTCCTCGGGAAGTTGAAACACCAATTTACCCAAATGGCACCCATCGTTTTGGTGCTTCATCTCCTAGGGTTAGGGTTTTGGATGTTTAGGGTTTTCCATTGTTTCTAAATAATAAATAGGCCCTCGAGACTCATTGTAACAGAGTTCAGAGGCCTGTAGCCGCCACATCTCTTCTCAGAGATAAGCTACCAATGCCCTAGCTAGTTCATTTCCTTTTTGTCTGTAAGCAAATTTCAGTTCTTTGGTATTAATGAAATGAAGTGTTATTTCCACTGCATCTTTGTATTTATGGTTATATGTGTATTCTATTGCGTTCCTGCATAAATCTGGATCACCTAGTGACTGCATTTTTTCATTTTTCTCTCTTTTGTTTCTCTTTCTATTTTTAGATCTACAGTTGTTTTTGGAAAAGTCTTTGTGTTTCTATTCTTTCACTTATTTTTCGTAGGTCACATGTATTGGCCAAGCAAGAGACATTAATTTTTGTTGCAAATATATGAAGCAATATTCTTAGGAGCCCAACACACTTTTCTGCAGTATTTTTGTGCTGACCACACAAGATTTAGGCTAGAAACTATATTATAGTGTAGGAAACATGTTAGTATATGTGCTATCATTTTTCCAGACATCTACATTTTTTTTCCAGATTTTTTTGATTCTGAGTTATGTTTCTCTGTCAAGAGGGGGGGTGGTTTCCTCTATTCTTGTCCAAATCATTAGGCCTTTATACTCTCAGTTTATATCTCTTTAGGATGTCGGCAAAAAAACCCTTTGGGTTTTAAGTACACCTCCACCACTTGATAGAAGGTTTGGGAAGTTGAGTAGTTTAGCATTGAGAACCTGTGGCCATTGTTTTTCAACATAATAAACTTATTATTTTCAGTCCTTGTAAAGCCTTAGTTGCATCACTTTGGATTACCTTTGAACATTGTGTGCACCATTGCTCTAGGGTATTTATAGGTGTCCAACCATATTTGGTTTATTTGTTGTTCTTTTCCAGCATTTAGGCAATAATTTTTGTTGATATTTGCTACATGATTCTAATAACATTAACCTTAGATCCTAGCCACTTTTGATACTTGATATCTTGGTCTCATTTTCTTTGGGTTGTTTTTTTTTTCATAGTCATTTTGTGTTGTCATCATAACCTCTTGGGTGGGAAATAGTTTTTTCATTTTATTGTTTCCTTGTTGTTCCTTAATTTTTAATATAGTTTATAGTTTCATGATTTATTTTCCAGCGACACATGGCATTTGAAGAAATGCCTTAATTAACCCATTGAAACACACTTTCACATACATTTACACACCTAAAGAAAACATGCATTTGTTTTTTTCCACCAAGCCAAGACTCTTAAACATTTTACATTAATAACTTAACAACAAACATAGATTTAAGCCTACTTGGACAACACTGCCAAAAGAATTTATTAATTAAGGTGCGATCATTGGGATAAGCTTACAATAACACCCATCAATCATTTAAATCGAGAGATAGAGGTTGACTTATTAGGGAGTTTTACAATCCTCTAGATACCAACATATAAAACTATATTCGAGTAGAAACTCGTACAAGATGGGGTTGGGCTTAGGTCACAGTGCAAGCGGTTCTCCTCGATGCTACCCAACTCGTGGTAGTGAATCATGTGTTGAAGAATTACTACGTAGAAGCCCAAGATTCACTTGCCCCTATTGGAAGAAGGTAACTTAGTGGCCATTCTTAAAATAAACACCCTATAGGTGGTGGTTTTGGGTAGCAACCATCCCTCTACCATACCTTCCCCTCCATTGCTCCGCTTGTGGGGATGAGATTCTGCAAGTATGAATTTGTTTAGAAGGCCATCAAAAACATAGTACTAGGACTTGTTTGAGGGGTAGATAACCTTTAGGATAAAAGTAATTTTTATTTTATAGGACATGCTTGCTTGAATTATATTAGTAGTACATTGTACTTAGCTTGCACTTTTCACTACTGCACTAGGTTTTTCTTGCTCTCTATTATTATCCTTCTTCAAACCTTGTCCTTTAAACCTCATTCTATTATCTCGTCCTGACATCATTGCGCTCCAATGAATTTTTCGTGGAGAATTCGTGGTCTTCACCCTCAATTTACCTTAGGACATCCCTTAACACCTGCTTAACAAGTCAGGGTCCCTCTCCCTAGTTCGCATATGAACTCTAGTCATTCTAATTCATCCAGTTCATCCTCTAATTCTAAGTCTTTCAACCCAAAACCGCTACCATGTCTAGTGTTAATGTTGGTGGTAATGTTGGTCCCAATGCTGGCACCAATAGAGGAGGAAATGTCGACGGTAATGTTGGTAATACTCAGGGTCACCTTCCTAGAGGTAACATTGGAATTGTTACTAGTCAAACTAGCACGAGTCCTAAGAGGTGATCTTATAGGGCCACTACTAGGTGAAGGGAAAAAATGGAGTGATAGCCCGCTGTCACCTCAGCTAAGGCTCCCTTCTCTTTATAGTATTTCACTAATGGGAGGAGACCTAGTTTAAAATAAATAAAAATAATGGGTGTGTCAATGAGAGGATAAAGAGTGATCCCCGAGGCTTATTCATGAGAGAGACTCAATTGCGTGACATTATTGCTCAGAAATCAAGGCAATATGATCTCTAGGAAGGGCTAAGAGTATTCTTGATGCTATGGTTTGGGAATGTATCTTGTAAAGATGATTCCTAGGAATATTAATCTTTATGGAGACTTGGTATTTATGTGATATTTGTGGAGTTGGAGTTGGAGTTGTAAAGTTGTGGGACCACACGAGACCAAGCAGACCCAGAATTAGGTCAAGGAAGTGAAATTGTTCAATAAAGGAGGGGCTTGACCTAATTTTGGAAGGAACGATGATCAATGGATTTTTTTTTTTAGGATAGAATACAATGATCCAAATGAGGTCACTGGCCAAGGGAAGCATAGGGCAAGAAACGATCCTTGGGCTAGGGCTTGAAATATCTTGAGATCCCTGATCCAGGTGGATATTGGTGGCCACCCACCTATTCCACTTGGGGCCCCACCATTGTCTCTTTCAGTTTTGGCACAACTTACTAATTTTAGCAGTTTTTCGGGTCCTGAACTTCCAGAGCCATTTTGAGGCCCTAAACGACGTTTTCTGGGCATCGTGCCTCCAACGAATATGATTCCATTTTGAAATCAATATTTTTGGAAAAAGTCTTAGTACTCGGATAGATCTTTCCAATGATGTATCATGTGCGTCAAACGGAGATAGTATGCCAAAGTTACGTCTCCGGGAAGTTGAAACACCAATTTACCCAAACGGGGCCCATAGTTTTGGCGCTTCATCTCCTAGGGTTAGGTTTGTGGATGTTTAGAGTTCTCCATTTTTTCTCAATAATAAAGAGGCCCTCGAGCCTCATTGTAACATAGTTCAGAGGCCTGTAGCCGCCACATCTCTTCTCAGAGATAAGCTACCAACACCCTAGCTAGTTTATTTTCATTCTTTTTGTAAGCAAATTTCAGTTCCTTGATATTAATGAAATGAAGTGTTATTTCCACTGCATCTTTATATTTCTGGTTATATGTGTATTCTGTTGCGTTCTTGCATAAATCCAGATCAATGGTATCAGAGCGGTCTAATTTTTCTCGATCCTTCTTTGCGTGTCCCCAATGAGGTCGGGGTATAAGGAGTTAGGGCTTGATCTAGTGGAACCTTTGCAAGATCAGCCACGCAAACCTCGACGACTGCCCATGGGGGATGAAAATAAAGATGAGGGAGTAGGAGATCTTATCAAAATATTGCTCGAGGAGGCCCTCAAAAAACAAAGGAACGCGATGATGGATAACTTTTCCCAGATCCTTCAACGACTGCCCACTGGCGGCGCATCCGCATCCAACAACCACTCTAGAAGCACGACTCCCTTTAAGGTACAAGTAAAATTTGAAATTCCCATATTTGAGGGTCCAATAGATGCAGATGCTATAGATATATGGTTGAATCTATTGGAAGGATATTTCTTGGTTCATGAATTTTCCGATCGAGAGAAAATTATTTTTGCACTCCTCAAAGCTACCCCGCATGTCAAGGACTGGTGGGAAACCTACTATGAGAAAAAGGACGAGACAGAACCCTCTCTATTCTCAGCCGTACCCACTTGGAATTCTTTCTGAGATGCCATCAGGGAAAAATACTATCCTGTAGGGAGCTGTGAGGACAAGTACATACAATGGACGACACTGCGACAACAAAGGGATCAAGATGTGCATGAGCTGACGAATCTGTTCCATACCCTGCGCAAAAAGTTGGGTATCAAAGATTCAGAGAAAAATTTGGTGCTAAAGTATCGTATTTGTCTGCACAGATACATTCAGGAGGAAATGGAGTTCCTCGACATCTCCTCACTTGGTACGACATACCAGTATGCTGCCAAGATTGAGCAGAAATTCAAACAAAAGAAGCGAGACTTTGGATTTGCGAGTCAAAAGAAAGGGAAAGGTGCCCCTAAACTGCAGAAAAAAGGACAAAGCCAAGGCATGGTAGCCCAAGACAACCTGTCAAAGCCACAAGCAAAGAACCACACCATGAAGCCAAAGGAGGACACGGGAAAGTGGTGTGAGTTCCATAAGAGCTCCACCCACAACACAAGTGAGTGTCGGGCCAAGCAGTCGCTAGTGGCCGAGATGAGGGCTTCTAAGTCAGATGCATGCTCTGACTCTGAATCAAAACCTGACAAGGGGAATGAAAAATGGAAACATATCATTGATGTGGAGCCCAACGCCACTGTTGCCACTACGAAGATCCAGAAGGAGGAACCGGAAGATCCAGAGGAGGAGGAGCGTCTCTTCCACTCCCAGATGTGGGTAAAGGGTTCCCCACTACATTTCATTGTCAACAATGGGAGCCAAAAGAACCTCATTTCAGTGGACACCGTGAAGCAGTTGGGCTTGCCGACCACAGTGCACCCACATCCATACACCATCGGGTGGCTTCACCAAGGACGGGATCTGCGCGTCAGCCAACAGTTTCGCCTTCCCTACAACATCAAACCCTTCACGGATGAGGTATTATGTGACGTTTCTCCTATTGATGTTTTTGATGTACTATTAGGCCAACCATACTTGTGGAAGAGAAATGCTGTGTATGAGTCTCGGCCTTGTGTTGTTATTGTCACCTTGGGAAATAAGTTGTATAGGATACCAGAGGTACCACCACCTGCCGCTATCTCTTTGGTGACTGCAAAACAATGCAGTAAGCTTATTTCCCAAACTAGGAAATTTTTTTTCCTAATGATCCGCCCCCAAGACAAGAAGAAGACAGTGGCCACAACCTATAGACAGGGCTCCTCTGCACACCAACAACAAATGGACAAGGTTGTGGCGGATTACGGGGACATATTCACCTCACCCACAGTGGTTCCTCTGCATTGTCAGGTCAAGCATCCCATTGATCTGACCCCAGGTGCGCCGCAACCAAATGGACCGATCTATTGGTGCTCTCTCCTGGAGAATGATGAAATCAAGAGGAAAATTCAGGAGCTGTTGCAGAAAGGTCACATCCTCCCAAGTTTATTACCCTGTGGGAGCCCAATTGTGTTGGTACAGAAGAAGGACAGGACATGGACACTCTGTATTGACTATCAAGTGTTGAACAAGATCACTGTCCGAAATAGGTACCCAATCCCATAGATAGATGACCTTCTGGACTAACTGAGAGGGGCGAAATATTTTAGCAAGATCGACTTGAAGTCTGGGTATCACCAGGTACCCATCGAACCCTGCGATGTATGGAAGACTGCCTTCAAAGCCAAGGAGAGCCTTTTTGAATGGCTGGTCATGCCTTTTGGGTTGACAAATGCTCTTGAAACCTTCATGAGGATGATGGATGACATTCTGATCTTCAGCTAGACTTGGGAAGAGCACCTCCACCACATCCAACAAGTCCTCCAAACACTGCGGAAAAACAAGTTGTGTGCTAATTTGGAGAAGTGCACTTTTGGCATGACCCAGGTTCAATATCTGGGATACATTATTGATGAAAGGGGGGTGCATGTGATCCAAGTCATTCTGTATTGGCCAACCCCAACCACTCTAACAGAGCTTCGCATCTTTCTAGGTCTGGCTAATTTCTATTGCAGGTTCATGTAGGGATTCTCTCATATTACTTGGCCCTTGAGTCAAGTCACCAAGGGAGGAGCAAAAGAAAAATTCTTTTGGTCAGAATCTCAACATAAGGCGTTCATAGAGTTGAAACATCACCTCTGTTCTGCCCCAATGCTCACGTTACCAGACTTGCAACAACCATTTGAGATCGAGACAGATGCCTCTGACTATGCTATTGGGGAAGTTCTTACTCAACATGGACATCCAGTGGCATATCACAGTGAGACATTGTCCGACACAGTTCGCAAGTATCCAACTTATGATAAAGAAATGTATTCCATTGTGTAGGCTTGTCGACAATGGAAGCATTACATTTTGGGAAGGAAAAAATCATCCACACAGACCACTGCCCCTACAATTCATACAGACGCAAAGGAATTTTCAGAACGATCGCCATCAGAAGTGGTCCACATATCTACAACAGTTTCATTTAAACGTTAAGTACAAGAAGGGTAGCACCAATAATGTTGCAGATTTCCTCAACCGACCACCAATCATGGCGCTATCTACCATTCTCAACTCTTATGGGCATGAAACTTCTAATTGGCCGCTTCTCTATGAGAGCGATCCAAAATTCGGCCATACATACAAGGCACTCTTGGGAGGTATGCAAGTTCCAAATTTTCACCTCCAAGATGCATTGTTATGTCACCTAGGACACCTTTGTGTTCCTTCAAGCGAGCGTTCCAAGATGATATGGGAAGCACACTACAACTGAGTCGCTGGTCATTTTGGGGTCGAGAAAATAGTGGCAGTACTACAAAAGTATTTCTATTGGCTAAACCTTCGATAGGATGTCGGGAAGTACATCAGATCCTGCACTGCTTGTGCCATTGCCAAACCGACCATCAACAAGCAAGGCCTCTATACTCTGCTACCTACCCCTAGTCGACCGTGGGAATCCATATCCATGGATTACATGTCGGGCCTTCCTTCTACTAAGTATGGAAATGACTGTATTTTCTTGGTCAACAACAGATTCTCGAAGATGGAAATTATGGCGACTTGCAAGAAGAATATCATAGCAGAAGTCACTGCTAAACTCTTCTTTGAATGAGTGTGGGTGCACTTTGGGATCCCAAAGTCTATCATATCAGATTGGGACAACAGGTTCCTTAGCACATTTTGGTCCAGCCTCTGGTCAATTCTGGACACCAAGCTCACCAAGTCCACAACTTTCCATCCCCAAACCGATGGCCAGACAGAGGTCGTCAATAGGATGATTGTACACATACTGCGCATGTTCAATTCAAAGCATCCACACACATGGGATGAGAGCCTCCCCTATATACAACATAGTTATAATCAGGCTCTCCACAGCTCAACTGGCCACAACCCCTTTCAGGTGGGCTTGGGATTCCAACCACTATGTCCCATTGATGTAGCCATGCCATTTTCGGTTACTCAAGCCAATTCAGCTCATGTTCAGTCTGAAGCTGAAAAAGCGAACAACTTCATTGAGCGCATTCAACACATCTTCCAACAAGTTCATGACATATTGGACAAAGCCAATGCTAAGTACAAGAAATGACATGATCAACATCGGGTGCCACACAACTTCCAGGTGGGCGACAAAGTGTGGCTACATTTGCAGAAGGAGCGCCTCACTAGACCCCACCGCAAGCTTCGACCGCTGTGATACGGGCCGTACACCATCACCAAGGCTATAGGGAACAATTCCTTTGAGCTCAGTATTCCACCATTCCTTGGTTTGCACCTAGTATTCAACGTGGACTGCCTTCATCCCTACTTCCCACCTCTACTGGACACCTCAGACATTGCAGAAAAAACTCACACCAACAGAGTTAAACCAATACTGCATGGAATAGGCCACCATAGATTGTATTATGGACATGAAAATAAATAGCACTCACCAACAGAATATCCAACTGTATCGGCTTTTCAAAGCTGGCCAACTCCTGCACCAAGGCAAGTGGTTCACCAGGGACCAAGTTCAGCAGAAGTTTCCTCATCTCATGGAGGAACTCAACGCAATGGGGACCATTGCTTCCTAAGGGGGGAGGAATGATGTGATATTGTACACCATTCCACTGGGGCCCCACCATCGTCTTCGCCGCCGCACAACTACTATTTTTAGCGCTGTCCCGAACTGAGTCGTTTTTGAGGCCCTAAACGACGTTTTCTGGGCATCGTGCCTCCAAAAAATATGATTACGTTCCAAAATAAATATTCATGGTGACAGTTGTAATCCTCGGATATATCTTTCTAATGATGTATCATGTGCATCAAACGGAGATAGTATGCCAAAGTTACGTCCCCAGGAAGTTGAAACACCAATTTACCCAAATGGAGCCCATAGTTTTGGCGCTTCATCTCCTAGGGTTACGCTTTTGGATGTTTGGAGTTCTCCATTGTTTCTCAATAATAAATAGGCCCTCGAGCCTCATTGTAACACAATTCAGAGGCCTGTAGCCGCCACATCTCTTCTCAGAGATAAGCTACCAGTGCCCTAGCTAGTTTATTTGCATTATGTTTGTAAGCAAATTTCAGTTCCTTGATATTAATGAAATTAAGTGTTATTTCCACTACATCTTTATTTCTGGTTATATGTGTATTTTGTTGCATTCCTGCATAAATCCAGATCAATCCCACCATTGAAATTTTGTGAAATTTGCAGGGAATATAAAGGAAAACCTAGCGTAGTAGTGGAAAAGATATCAAAGTCTTTTGATGGCTAGAACATGAGATAAGTTATGCCCTAAATGATCTATGGAGGTTAGGCCTAGAAAGAGGAGGAGAGGTGAGAAAAATATGTGTTTAAAGTGATCACCTATAGAAGCACCAATTCCTTATCCTTTGGGAGAGATAGATTTAGGAGAATTTATGGTTTGGAATATGTTTACCCAAACAAGGAGGTCTTCAAGCAGCTTCACATGGCATTAGGGCATGGGAGAAGCTACTTGAGATATTTACACTTTGATATGCAATAATTTATGAATTTTCAATATGTATTTCAACCAAATAATCTCTAGGAACGTTTACCCATTTATACATGGCCCATGTAATGATGAAACACTATAAAAGATAAAAAATTTCACAATTTCGCATAGGAAAGCAATAAATTTCATACTTGTATAATGCAAATCCAAACAAGATTCATGTGACAATGTAAATAAAAAGAATACGCATGAAAATATTACTTATATGTACAAAAGAGTATATCCAATCATCATGTTATGCCAATAATGAAGCTCCAAGACAAGAGAAATAGATCCAAACATCCAAATTCATCCAGAAAATCCAAACTCGTCCTCCAAAAGTGAGTGCGAAATTCTCAAGAACTACTAAATCCCAATCCAAGTGATGATGATCAAAATGAATCATCTCCCTTTTATTTATAAAATCACTAAGGAGTTCAATTTTCCTAATTTGGCCTAATTGAGCCCCAAATAATAAAAAATGTGCAATAGTAACATCCCTTAGTGACAAGCACACCAAGATAGCTCAATAACACAATAATAGGACTCTTAAGAGGGTCGAATGATCAATAAAGGGAGTCATTGGGCCTTTGAGGAGGCCTAATGAAGTCCAAAGTGTTCCATGATATCAAAATTGACCTCAAACATAGTAGACAATATTTTGGCCCCTTGTTATCCAAGTAAATCCCTGTGGTGCCCCCAAGTGGGTGTGAAAGACAAAAGGACATCCTCATGGGTCTCCAAGTGGATCGAAACTGCCTATAAACCATATGTAAGGGATAGGAGGATGTCATAAGGCCTCATCTAGACCCCAAATTGTATGCCAAGTGTATGGTGCAAGTGTGGAGATGGTTGGGCATGGTTAACTAGGTGCATCATTCTCATCCCAAAAGGTGGAACACGAGCAATCAATGAGTAGTGTTGGGATCCATGAAGTACTCTCTACTATGGTGGAGGATATTATGGAGTAATGAAACACATAAAATATGTGAAAAATACAAGCACACAAAACACATAAAACCAGAGAGACACAGATATACGTGGTTCACCCAGTTTGGGCTACGTCCACCTCGAAAAGTCAGTCCTTATTTTCTATTATCCAACAAAAATTGAAGAGACAAAACCTACAACAGATCCATTGTAATATCCTCTGTTCTCTCTCACAGTCTCCCTATCTATTTTGCGCTCTGAGAATACACACGTAATAAACAACCAAAATACAATACCCTCATATATACAAGGGGGTTGTCTTCTAGGGAAAAAAACCCTAAACTAAACATAACTTCTACCGTCAGATCATCCGCCTATGAATGGCCCAGATTGACTAGAAATTACTATACTTTTACAAGGCAATTTTACATCTGTTTTTAGCTTCGGGGGCACTGCCCTCGAACCCCCGCCAGGGGGGGGCTCCGAAAAGCACTGCCGCCCCCCCTTGGAGCCCCCACGGTAGCGATTAAATTTCGGGCGGCGTTGTCGCCCCTTTTAAGGTACAGGGGTCCAAAGCTGTGATACAAAGTAAACAAGATAATCAGGCTCCACACCCAACAATCTCCCACTTGGAGACTGATTGTAGCAACTCCATCGTTGCTTCATTTGCTGGACAATGACTCCTCTTTGGACCTGGCTATTCCTCATCTTCATCGTCATCCTTGAAGACCAATTGAAACTGAGCACATTCTCAGTTTCTCCCTGGTTACAACTTTTGTTAGCATATCTACAGGATTCTGGCTAGTGTGTATCTTTTCCAGCTTCAACTCTCCATCTTCCAATACTGACCATATGAAATGGTACTTGAGATGTATGTGTTTAGTCCTAGAATGAAATGCTGAGTTCTTTGCAAGATGAATGGCACTTTGGCTATCACTGTATAACATGCCCATATCATGTTTCTTACCCAATTCACCCATAAACCTTTGTAACCAAATCATTTCTTTACTAGCCTTTGTAGCAGCAACATACTCTGCTTCTGTTGTTGAAAGTGCAACAACACTTTGGATTTTTGAAACCCAACTGACAGCTGTTCCACCTACAGTAAATACATATCCTGTAGTGCTCCTCCTGTTATCTCTGTCACCTGCCATATCTGCATCAACATATCCCTATAGAGCAATGTTTGAACCACCAAAGCATAATTCTTGATTTGTGGTACCTCTCAAATATCTGAGAATCCATTTTACTGCCATCCAATGTTCTTTTCCTGGATTATTCATGTACCTGCTTACAACTCCCATTGCATGTGCAATATCAGGCCTTGTGCAGACCATTGCATACATTAAGCTTCCAACTGTTGATGCATATGGAACTTTAGACATATAATCCATGTCTTCTTGGGTCTTGGGGCACATCTCCTTACTAAGTTTGAAATGGCTAGCAAAAGATGTACTAACTAGTTTTGCATTCTGCATATTAAATCTTTTCAACATCTTTTCTATGTACTCATTCTGAGACAATGTTAATTTGCAATTTTTCCTGTCTCTAGCTATCCTCATACCAAGGATTTGTTTTGCAGCTCCCAAATCCTTCATTGAAAATGAATTTGCCAATTTTCTTTTGAGCACATTTATTTCCTGCATGTTAGACCCTGCAACAAGCATGTCATCTACATACAATAACAATATAATATAGCTACCATCATTTTGCCTTTTCAGATAAACACAATGATCAGAGTGACATCTAGTATAACCTTGTTCAGACATAAACTTGTCAAATTTTAGATACCACTGTCTTGGAGCCTGTTTTAATCCATACAAGCTCTTATTTAACTTGCACACCAATTTTTCTTTCCCTTTTACTTCAAATCCTTCTGGTTGTTGCATGTATATCTCTTCCTCCCAATCTCCATGGAGAAATGTTGCCTTTACATCTAATTGTTCAAGATGTAAATCTTCCGCTGCTACAAGACTTAAGATAGTTCTGATTGAAGTCATCTTAACAACAGGAGAAAATATTTCATCAAAATCAATACCTTTCTTCTATGCAAACCCCTTCACCACAAGTCTAGCTTTGTACCTCTGTTTTCCTCCATCTTCTTCCTTCAGCCTGTAAACCCATTTATTCTACAATGTAGTTTTACCTGCAGGCAACCTAACTAAGTCCCAAGTCTGGTTATGCATTAAGGAGTCCATCTCTTCTTCCATGGCTAGCTCCCACTTCTTCCTGCTTTCAACCTGTATTTCTTCTTCATAACATTCAGGTTCACCAGAATCAGTCAGCAATAAATAATATAATGAAGGAGAGTATCGTTCAGGGGGTCTACTTATCCTGGTAGATCTTCTAACACCACTTTCAAGTGTTTGAGGTGCCTGTTGCTGTTGTGGTGGTTGCTGCTGCTGTGGTTGTTGATTATTATTATTTTCAGGCACCTTTACTTTTTCAGTTATCTCATCAAGAACTGTGTATTCCTTGCTTTCTTTTTCCTGTTTCTTTTCCTGCAACTGATTTTTATACAAGAAATTTTCATTGAATATTACATCTCTGCTCCTAATGATTTTGTGATTTTCATAATCATATAAGCGATATCCAAAATCATTAACACCATATCCAATAAAGGTATATTTCTTTGATTTTGCCTCAAGCTTTGTTCTATTTTCTTTATTAATATGGACAAAGGCCTCACAGCCAAAAGGCTTTAAAAAAGAGTAGTTTACCTTTTTACCTGTCCATGCTTCCTCTGGAATACCACCATCCAAGGAACTTGAAGGCCCTCTATTTATTAGATAAACAGCAGTATCTACAACATCTACCCAAAATTGTAAAGGCAATCCCGCATGCAATCTCATGCACCTTGCACGCTCCATGATTGTTCTGTTCATCCTTTCTGACACACCATTTTCTTGTGGTGTTCTTGGAACTGTCTTCTCTCTGCGAATTCCATGCTCTGAACAGTACCTATCAAACTCTTTGCTGCAATACTCACCTCCATTATCTGATCTGAGACACTTCAACTTCTTTCATGTCTCAATCTCAACCAAAGCTTTCCATTTCTTGAAAGTATCAAATACATCAGATTTATTCTGAATACAATAAATCCATGTTTTTCTAGTTGCATCATCAATAAAAGTAACATAATAACGAGAGCCACCAAGAGATGATACCTGAGCAGGTCCCCATACATCTGTATGCACAAGCTCCAATTTTTCTCTCTTCTTTTCTTTCCCAACTCTGAGAAATCTGACTCTCTTTTGTTTTCCATAAATGCAATTTTCATAGAAATCCAAATCAACATTCTTCAAACCTGGCAACAAATTTCTTGAGTGAAGAATCTTCATTCCCTTCTCACTCATGTGTCCGAGCCTATGATGCCATAATCCTGCATCTGCTCCTTTGGAATTTAAAGCATTAACAGAGTTAGAAATACCATTGCATAAATACAATTTACCAACCTTTTCACCTTTTGCTATTACCAGCGCTCCTTTGGTGACCTTCCAAGTTTTATCTGTGAAAGTTGTCACACAACCTTCACTGCCTAACTGCCCTGTTGAAATCAGATTTTTCTTCAGATCTGGAACATGCTTTACCTCCTTTAGTAGCCATTGGTTTCCATTCTGTTGTTTTACAAGAACTTTACCCATTCCAAAAATTTTACAGGGTTTATCATCACCCAAACAAACTTGTCCAAAATCTCCTTGAACATAGTCATGAAAATATTTCTTATCAGGTGTGGCATGGAATGAAGCCTCTGAATCTACAACCCAAGAATCAGTAACATTTTCGAAAGAAAGAATCAAAGCATCTTGTAACACATCACCTGTCACATTTGCTTCATGATTGTTTTCTTTCTGTGTGTCTCCTTCTTTTCCCTTCCGAGATCTACAGTCTTTCTTTAGGTGTCCTTTCTTTCCGCAATTCCAGCACACTATCCCCGATCTGGACTTGGATCTGCCTTTCCTTGATTTACTGCGATATCCCGAGCTCTTTCCTCTTTCCATTCTTCTTCCCCTAGACTCTGCACTCAAAGCATTACTTGATGTCTCACCGGAGCTTTTCCGTCACATTTCCTCGCTAAGGATATCACCAACAACATCATCAAACTTTAAAGTACTAGATCCAGAGACAGAGTTACTAATGGCCATTACTAAACCATTCCAACTCTCTGGCAATGAGCACAAGAATAACAGAGCTCTAACTTCATCATCAAAGTTTACCCCTACAGAACTTAACTGACTGGTAACTGTATTAAAATCATTTAAATGATCTGCAACAGATCCACCTTCCGACATCTTCATATTAAATAGTCATTTCATAAGAAATACCTTGTTTGAGGCCGAGGGTTTTTCATATAGTTTCACCAATGTCTGCATCAAACCCTCTGTTGTTGTTTCCTTCGAAATATTGAAGGCGACTGACGCCGCAAGGCACAACCGTACTATTCCGAGTGCCTTTCTATCGAGAATGTTCCATTCCGCATCTGTCATGGCCGCCAGCTTCTTTGTTTTTCCGCTCAATGGTAGGGTGAGCGCATCTTCCGATGCGTATAATCTTCCATCTCGTATCTTACACAACGGAAGTTTTGGCCGTTAAATTTCTCGACCCTAAATTTACCATCTTCCGCTCATTTCTCCCACTCCTCAACCAGAACCCTTCTTCCTCAGGAGTTTATCAAATGTACTCTCTCGGCTCTGATACTAGCTTGTTGAAAATTATATATTATGGGAGTATTTCTCCAACATATAAATATGCTTAAAATACACACGTTACAAACTATATAATAATGATATATGAATTAATCTAGCAGCTACTCGGCTCACTCACTTAATAACTTCAGTCCTCCTTATTTTCATCCAATAAAATAAGAGAGCCAAAATCCTGTTGGGTAGCATCAGCCGTATTCATCCTTCTTTCTCTCACAAGATCCCTATATATTTTTAGTTAGCTCAGAATACACACGTGTCGCCGCAATACTCATATACAAGGGGGGCTGTTTTCTTGTGGAAAAAACCCTAAAATAAACATAACTTCTATCGTCAGATCATCCGCCTATGAATGGCCCAGATTGACTAGAAATTACTATACTTTTACAAGGAAATTTTACATATGTTTTTAGCTTCGAGGGCGCTGCCCCCGAAACCCCGCCAGGGGGGGGTTTTGAAAAGCACTGCTCTCGAAGCTAAAAACAGATGTAAAATTTCCTTGTAAAAATATAGTAATTTCTAGTCAATCTGGGCCATTCATAGGTGGATGATCTGACGGTAGAAGTTATTTTTAGTTTAGGGTTTTTTGCCCTAGAATGCAACCCCCTTGTATATATGAGGGTATTGTATTACGACTGTGTATTACTTGTGTATTCTCAGAGCGAGAAAGAGATAGGGAGACTGTGAGAGAGAAGAGAGGATATTACAGCGGATCTGCTATAGGTTTTGTCTCTTCAAGTTTTGCTGGATAATAGAAAGGAAGGACTGGCTGTTCGGGGTGGACGTAGCCCAAACTGGGTGAACCACATATATCTGTGTCTCTCTGGTTTTATGTGTTTTGTGTGCTTTTATTTTTCGCATATTTTATGTGTTTCATTACTCCATAATATATAATTTTCTAACATGTGGCTCTCAATGCTCACCCTACAAGTGCTAATGTGGCCCTATAGAGGGCTAGGATCCTAAATAGGGAGACCAAGCCCCAAATGTAGACCCATCTGAAATCCTGCATAAGATCCAATGCATCCCCTTGCCCTACAATATAAAAAATCATCAGAATAATCAAGTAAAAGAGCTTACAAGTTATGGAACCAATGGGGCACTTCATGGTGGCATGCCCTTCTATAGTGGGCTTTAGCATGTACAAGTGTCTCCAAGCTCAATAAGGGGTTAATCAAGGAGCCTATTAGGTGGTTTCACCCTTTAATAGGGGTGACATGTCCATGGTACATCCCTCAAGTGGTAGGTGAAAAATCATAAAGTAATAGAACAGAGTGGGGATAAAGGGATTCATCCAAACCACATGCCATGGTACAAGGGTAGCCATAATAAGGGAAGTCCACACCTGGGTATATGAATGTACGAGGGAGGAAATCATGGTACATGAATTACCCCGACAATTTTTTTTTTCAATTCTTCATATGAATTTTTCCTTTGATTAATTTTTTCCATAAGTTCTTAGGGCTCTAGGGGTTGAGAGCATGATGTCTAGGATACAACGGTAGATACCCCCTTTAAGGTGGGGTGTTTTATTTCCCACCAGGGGTTGGGAAAATCATGGGTTCCTTAATGTGGAGGGGGTTCATCTAGGGCCCATAGGAACTAGGGTGATGGCCATAGATAAGGGGTAGAGCTCATGTTTAGTTTTTTCCCACGTGCTAAATTTGTATGTCCCGACCATCTTTTGCATTTTGTGGTACATTTCCTATAGAGTGGCCAAACTATTCTTTTTATTTTATTTTTAGTTGCATCAACCTATAGGGCATCATTCTAGGCCCATCCCAAAGAATTGACAAGGGGAGGGGGAGGATAACTGTTGGGTCTCAGAATTGTCCTTAAAAATACATCCACTTTCACCATCATGTCCATTATATCACCTCCATTTCACCTACATTTCACTACCATGTCACTACATTCATCTCACTTTCATCATCATTTTGATTACCCTTATGTTTTCCAAACATTATTAATTTATAGTGTTTTTAAGTGAATTTGTGTTCAAAAGTTAGGAAATAATATGCATATGCTTATACCTTAAAAGTGGAAAGAGTTTTGTACATGTGTAGGTTCATTGGAAGCCTCCAAGGCCCTCTTATGTGGCTCCCAAAGATCAAATTTGAAATTATCTTCATGATATGAAGGAGATTTGAAGGAGGGATATGTGGCCTATGATTAGCAAATTGGTTGAGAATATTATGGATCAAAGGAGAAGAAGAAGGATCGTCATTAATGAGGAGGTTGATTAGGAATTTGTATAAATAGGAGAGCCTTCTCCTTTCAATGGCATGAGTAAAGTTGGAGAGATACTTAGGTGTGAAGTTAAGATTACTTATGTTTTGAGTAAAATTTAGATTTGGCGCCATGCTCATGAGTGATGTTCACCTTGTTTTGGTAATACTTGCATTGGGAGCCTCTCAAATTGCCATCTCTCATGATTTTGGATTGGCCACCTACAATGTGTGAGATTTATTTGCTTTCATAGATTAAGATTTATTTTCTTTCATAGATTAATATTTATTGCTTTCATATTTTTTTTCTTGGGTGTTAGGTTAGTTTTTAATTTCAATTGACTGTGTAATCTTGTGCTCGCTAAGTCTTCTCAAGAAAGTGGCTCTGCCATTTTCCAAATGAATCAAATTTGGGCATTTGTTCATACATCAATTGTAGATTATAATTCAACTATGCAAGTAGATTAAATTTAATTCTTGAATGTAGAATAGATTTTCAAGTTAATGTAGGAATGGTGTGATTAGGTTAGTTTTTAGTTTTCATAAACTGATCCCTAGCATATATTGTGCATGTATGTCTCACAAGTCCTACGGATCCCAGATTGATAATTTATGTTATTAATGTAATGCAAATTATTTTACTCAACATTTTGGCGTCGTTTCCAGGGAGGCATACATAGAGATCAAGTTTTGATTTCGAATTCCTTTTTGTTTAAAATTTTTGTTTCACTTAAGTTTTTAAAATAGAATTCCATTTCGTTTTTCAATTTCATTTTTACTTTTACATTCATGCAATTTTTCAAATTAAGTTTTTGTACAATTTTATTTTTATTTCATTTTATTTTATTTTTAGGCATTTTTCATTCAAGTTTATTTGCATTTTCATAAATAAAGTATAGAAATAAAATAAAAAACTCTTGTTCAATAAAAAATAAAAACACAATAAAAATCCAATTGCAAACAAAATTTTGAGATTCAACAAGATGATGAGCTTAGTGAAAAGAGTCGCCTTCACTAAGTGGGCCCGCAGGCTATTTTTGGCGCAAAGTCTATTTTTAGACATGTCGATCATATTCTATGAGTTACAGGATGCTATTTGTGGATGGTTGGTCAAGTTGGAAAAATAGATGGACTTCTATTTTTAGACATATTGGGTGGAATCTATTTTTAGATTGCCAGTATAAAAATAGATATGTTGAATATTATTAGCTCTTAATAATATTTGGACTCTAAACATTATCTTATTCTCTTGGAGCACTTCAGTTAAGTGCACAGATGTGGCACAACAGCTGACAGAAGGAATTACGCTATTCCTGAGGGTTTACTGGAGCTATTGCATGGAGGACTTCAGTTAGAACTCATGTGACAGAGTTTGGTGGAGTTGAAGAAGTAGTTGGTGGAGTTGTATTTAGTTTAACTCAGTTAGACTCAGTTGAGCTAGTTGTATCTAGTCTAACTGATTGATACACTAGTGAGAGTGGTGTGAATTAATTAGTTAATTAATTCACTAAATAATAACTCATTAATCAACTAAATAATACATTAGTTAACTACAGTGCATGGCAGTTTCAGTGGAGACCAGTGGAGAGATAGGTGAAAGAGCAAGTGTGACTATCAGTTGTGACTATAGTGATGCATTGATTGCATCCAACACTTAGTGGAGATGCCAATGAGGATTGCGTGAGCAAGGCTGGCTGAATTTGAGTTCATTCAGAGCCATTCTTCAGCAGGGATTGCGCAGTAGAGGTAGGCTAGCAGGTGGCAGATATCGGTGCATGGATTTGCAAGATCGGGCCTGATTAGTGTGTAGCGATTGTATTGTACTGAGAGCTTGATATGATCAGCTTTGTATGAGGATTGTTACATGATCTCTATGAAATATATTATATATAGATAGTTGGGGTTTTCAGCTTCAGGCTTTCCTGTTAAACAACTGTGTTAATGTGTGTGAATTTTTATTGTTTCATGTGTGCATTGCAATCTTGATTTAATTTCCACAAATGATCAATGGTGGAATAGATTCTGTATTTTGCATGAAGTTAAAATAGTGTGAGATCAGGAGAATCTTGGACATATAACACATAAGTTATATAATTTCTACATGGTATCAGGGCAGTATTGATCATTGGAGGAGATTACAATTATTGAAGCGGTTGAGTTTTGTGTTGGTGGAATTCGAATTTGCTGCAGTGTTTTCTTGGTGTCGAAGTTGAGAATTCATTGAAATGTCTTTCAACGGATTGCGATTGGAGTATGACCTTGAGGGCAGCTTGAATTAAATAGCATGGAAGGATAGGATGGAGGCGGTGCTGGATGATAATGGGTTGAAGGAGTTCATAGATGTTGATATTCTGAAGCCTGCTTCTAGCGATGCAGCCGCACTGGATGCATGGCAAAAGAAGGTAGAAAAGTGTCGAAGGATTCTGTTGGAAGGTGTAAAGGACCACATTGTGTCCAGCCCTCATGGGAAAGCCACTCCATTCTTAATGTGGAAGGATTTGATAGACTTTTTCCAAAGTAGAAGTGACCAGAGGAAGTTGGCGCTTAAAGACAAACTCAGATAAATAAAAATGGAGAAAGGCGACAGTATACCAAAATACCTCACGAAGTTTGTCCACTGCAAGGATGAGCTGGGAAGTGTGGGGGTTACTGTTGATGAAGAAGACTTGGTGAGCTTGTCTCTCCTTGGGCTTACGAAGAGTTAGCATAGCTACAAAGACTCTGTCAATGGACATGAGAAACTGCCAGGATGGGAGCGACTTTGGTCAGATCTTGTGTAGGAGGAGATAAGGAGGGGTACCAGGGATGGATCTTCATTGAAGAATGAAGATGAAGAAAATTGTGCTTTGGCTTCCAAAGCAAGGAAAGGGAAGGGCAAGAAAAATCCTTCTCAATCCGGTTTGAAAGGCATGAAGCAGGATTTGTCCAAGGTGAAGTGTTTTCACTGTCACCAGCACGGCCATTTCGCCACTAATTTCCCACAGAAGAAGAAGAATAATAAGGCTGCTGGATCTGCAGCCGGAGAGGCCTTAGCCTCGTAGTTTGAGCTGGACTTTTCTTTTTTCGCATGCTTGGTTTCAAGTGTGATGGGATCGGTGTGGTTTCTTGACAGTGGTGCATCTTTCCATATGACCAGAGACAGAGATTTGTTTAGTGATCTGGAGGAAAATGATCTTGGAGTGCACATTGAGATGGGTGATGATGGTAGATACAGTGCGACTGGTATCGGGACCATTTCCTTTGAGAGGGAGTCCGGTAAAAATTTCATCTTGAAGGATGTCATGCATGTTCCAGGATTGAAGAAGAATCTGATCTCCATGGTGATGTCGGAAGACAAGGGTTATGATGTTGTTTTCAGTGAGGTAAAAGCCTTCCTTCGACATTAAACAACTGGTCAAACCAGGAGGATAGGGATTCGAGTTAAGAATATTTATCAATTGTAGGTAGATGGTTGCGCTGCAATGGAAGGCAAAGCAGAAGGAGTGGTGAGTCGAGATGAGGGAAAATTGTGGCACAGGAGATTGGGCCATCTTCACCATGGCGCTTTGAAAATTTTGTAGCAGATTTCTACAGGGCTTCCCAAAGGTACACTTGCGCAGTCAGATCAGTGCAAGGGATGTACTTTGGGAAAATTTGGGAAGACCACTTTTCATGAGAAGGATAGTCGTGCTTCGACTATCCTTGAGATAATTCACACATACGTGTGTGGACCTTTCTCGGTTGCTTCAACAGCAAAGCACAGGTATTATGTGATATTTTTTGATGACTTTTCTCGTAAGTGCTGGATCTTCTTCATGTAGAAGAAGAGCGAGACATACTCAAAGTTATGTGAGTTCAAGGTGCTGGTTGAGAAAGAGTCGGGGAAGCAAGTGAAAGCTCTAAGGAGTGATAATGGTGGTGAATACATCTCGGGTGAATTCAAAGACTTATGTAGCAAAGAAGGAATTCGAAGAGAACTCATAGCGCCTCATACCCCACAACAAAATGAGGTCGCGGAGAGAAAGAACAGAAAGATCATGGGTGCTGCACAGGTGATGTTGCATGATCAGGGCCTTCCCATACACTTGTGGGATGAGGCATGCAACACTGCAAAACCGTTGTCCTCATAGAGTACTTGGCATGAGTACACTCGAAGAGGCATTTTCTGGTAAGAAGCTTGCTATTTCTCATTTGAAGATTTTTGGCTCACATGTTTACATTCATGTGATGAAGGATGCTAGGAAGAAGATGGAGCCGACCGCAGAGGTTGGGATATTTGTGGGGTACACAGAAACACCCCACAATTATCATGTGTATTTTCTAGACAGTCGAATGATTGTCATGTGACGGGATATCAAATTTCATGAGGAGAAAGCCATGAAGTTGTCGCTTGAGAGGGAGCTACACTTGCATGCAGAGGAGGAGCTAATTGTTCCTAAAGATGACCCTCAAGATGTGGATCAGCCACAAGAGGAGGTTCATGGAGTGGAAGAAACCACTCATGAAGCGCCAAACATCAGAGGGCAGAAGCGCACTATAGAAGCTGAGCGACTGAATCTTGATGCAATGCAGAATATAGGAGTTCCTACATCACAGCGCAGACAAAGATAGTCACCTGACCAATTTACTGGATACATGGCTCTGATGAGCAAGTGTATCATGACGAAGCCATCCTCTTTCGAGGAAGCTGTGGAGGATTCTGCATGGGTAGGTGCCATGGTGGAAGAGTATGATTCGATTGTCAGAAACAGTGCATGGGAGATTGTCCCAAGGCCAGAAGGGAAATCAGTGGTAGGTTCGAGATGGATCTACAAAGTGAAGCAAGTTGCTGATGGGAGCGTTGAGAAGTATAAGGCAATATTTTTTTCCTGGGGCTTCTCACAGATCGAGGGGATCAACTATGAAGAAATATTTGCACCTGTCTCAAGGTATTCTTCCATACGGAACATCCTTGCTCTCTCAACGCAGATGGATTGGCACATTCATCAGATGGATGTGAAGACTTTGTTCCTCAACAAAATAATTGAGGAGGAGGTGTAAATTGAGCAGCCTGAAGGATTCAAAATCTTTAGCAGCGAGTCGCATGTGTGCAGGCTCAAAAGATCGTTGTATGGGCTGAAACAAGCAACTCGTGCTTGGTACACACGGATAGACAATTATTTCACTGGACTTGGTTTCTCGAAGAGTGAGGTGGATCCAAACCTATACCAGATTGTGGTGTAGGGTAAGATTTTGATCATTGTGATTTATGTAGATGATTTAATACTAACGGGTGATGAATTGTTGATACACTCATGCAAGGAAGATCTTGCAAAGGAGTTCGAGATGAAGGATTTGGGCCTCCTTCATTATTTCCTGGGATTGGAAATTTGGAAATGAAAAGGTGAACTGTTTGTGTCACAATGCAAGTACGCCCAGGAGATACTGGAGAAGTTTCACATGCAAGGCTACAAGCCTATCGACACTCCCCTTGCTAGTGGTTGGAGGAAGGAGGATGCTGCATCGGCAGAGGTAGTGGATGCCACTGTTTATCAATAGTTGGTTGGTTCGCTCATGTATTTAGTCAATACAAGACTGGACATATGCTATGCGGTGAACCAACTTTCACAAGCGATGGTTAAGCCTACCAAGCTCTTTTGGAAGGCAGGCAAGCATGTCTTGAGGTATCTTAGGGGCACATTTGGGTATGGATTGTGGTACAGACAGTCAGATGAGGTGAAGCTGCATGGCTTCATGGATGCAGATTAGGCAAGAAGCCCAACGGACAGAAAGAGCACATCTGGAGGCATTTTCAGTATTGGATCTACAACAGTTTCTTGGTATAGCAGGAAACAAAGATCCGTGGCACTCAGTTCAGCGGAGGCCGAGTACATGGCAACAGGTTTAGTTGCATGCAAGGCTATATGGATGAGGAAGATTCTGGTCGGTTTGTTTGGTTCTCATTTAGATCCTACTGTGATATATTGTGATAATAAGAGTTGCATTAAACTCTTGGTTATCCAGTATTTCATGATAGATATAAACATATTGACATCTGGTACTATCATATCAGAGATTGTGTGTAGCGGAGGATCATGTTTCTTTCTTACATTCCTATGAGAGATCAGGATGTAGATATTCTAACGAAGGCACTCACCAGGAGCAAATTCAAATACCATAGAGACAGGATCTAGGTGGCAGATAATCCCTATGTTGTTGAGAGGGAGTGTTGAGATTCAACAAGATGATGAGTTTAGTGAAAAGAGTCGTCTTCACTAAGTGGGCCCGCAGGCTATTTTTGGCGCAAAGTCTATTTTTAGACATGTCAATCATATTCTATGAGTTGCAGGATGCTATTTGTGGATGGTTGGTCAAGTTGGAAAAATAGATGGACTTCTATTTTAGACAAATTAAAGGTAGGTCTATTTTTTTTTTTAGATTGCCAAGATAAAATAGATATGTCGAATATTATTAAGAGCTAATAATATTTGGACTCTAAACATTATCTTATTCTCTTGGAGCACTTCAGTTCAGTGCACAAATGTGGCACATCAGATGACAGAAGGAATTACGCTATTCCTGAGGCTTTATCATTTAAAAGAAGCAAGTGAGGACTTAGTTAGAACTCAAGTGGCAAAGTTATGACACAGTTGGAAGAAGTAGTTATGGAGTTGTATTCAGTTTAACTCAGTTAGACTTAGTTGAGCTAGTTTTATCTAGTCTAACTGATTGATACACTAGTGAGAGTGGAGTGAATTAATTATTTAATTAATTCACAAATAATAACTCATTAATCAACTGAAAAATACAGTATTTAACTACAGTGCATGGAAGTTTCAGTGGAGACCAGTGGAGAGATAGGTGAAAGGGTAAGATAGACTACCTGTTGTGACTACTATATGATACTGATGCATCCAATACCCAGTGCTGAGATGCCAATGAGGATTACGTGAGCAAGGATGGACCAATTTGAGTTCATTCAGAGCCATTCTTCAAAATAGCAGTGATCATGGCAAGAGAGTGCTAGCGGTGTAAAGAACTATGGCATGGATTTGCAAGATCGGGCCTGATTAGTGTGTAGCGATTGTATTGTACTGAGAGCTTGACATGATCACCTTTGTATGAGGATTGTTACATGATCTCTATTACATATATTATATACATATAGTTTGGGTTTTCAGCTTCAGGCTTTCCCGTTAAACAACTGTGTTAATGTTTGTGAATTTTTATTGTTTCATGTGTGCATTGCAATCTTGATTTAATTTCCACAAATGATCAATGGTGGAATAGATTCTGTATTTTGCATGAAGTTAAAATAGTGTGAAATCAAGAGAATCTTGGATATATAACACATAAGTTATATAATTTCTACACAAAAAACTTCATGATCATATCCAAGAATTCATGAGGGTTTATTTTTCAAACTTGGATATGAGTTTTCTCATGATCTTGTTGCGTAAATGGATGCATTGAAAATTGTCTTATACTTAAGTGAATATTGCATTTATTTAGTAGAATAGGATTAACAAATAAAAATAAGTTTTTGTAATTTTTAGGATAAATTTGATGTTTTGTGGTGCAGTAAGAACCACCCATTTACTAACCCTTGGCAGGAAAAATTTGCAATAAAACAAAATATTGAGAACAAACGAAGATCGAGAGCGATAATTTCCGGTATGAGATCGATCCTTTTCATTTTATTTTTTGCATGCAAAATTTAAAAAAAAAATCGATTGATAAAATCTTGAGTATGCTAATAAAATAAAAAGCTCAAGTATCCTCTCCTCCTGCACTTTGTGTGATCTAGAGGATTAGAAAATTAATTTTTATGTTAGTATAATTTCTTTTTTTTTTTTCCATTTTTTTATTAATAAATTCTTTTTAATAAAAAAATTAAATATATATATATATATATATATATATATATAAATAATAATGATTTTAATAAATTGTTTTGTTTAATATATATATATATATTATTTTTTTTTAAATTAAAAAAAAATGTAACACATATATATATTTTTTACAAAACTAAAACATTTTAATATAAAAATAAATAAATAAAATTTTGGATTTCTTCAAGCCTAAGATTCACCATCGATGGAGCTATCTGATGTGATTTATCCCAGTCATGGGATATTTGAACCCGTGGATCAAAATGTCAACAAAAATAATCTGAATCTGGATCGAAGTATGAAGTTATTAATATTTGGCTAGAGCTGCTAGTTGCAACACATATTGAGATCAACTAATGATCTCGGGACACTTCATCAAGGAGCACCCAAAAATATAGAGTCGTGATTTACAAGCCTGGAGCTGAGTTGAAATTTAATTCATCGTGTGGAGCCCCACTGAGAAATCGGTCTCTACCATTTGAGCCGAAAGTTGTGAACTGTTGTGAATATCTTAGCATTGGTGTTTTTGTGGATTGTGTGTGATCTGCACAAGGCAAAGCATATGTTATGCAACACGATGATCTCATCCCTCAAAGAAAATATAATATGCATAATTTATGAATATAGATATGGTGATAGAGGTTGCAATAGAGAAAAATTCCTTGAAGCAAGAAATACTTAGAGACCTGGAAAAGATTTGTCGTGCACACACACATTGCTTCTGGTTTAAAAGCAACAAAATACAAAAATATTGGTTCTGAATCAAGTATATACAATATTCATGAGAAGAAAAAGCACCATAGACTGAAGGCCACATTAAAGCTATTCTGAGCCATGTTGCTTGTATGACAACATTGAGAAGAAGATGAATTCAGATTGAAATAAAACATTACATGTGGTTTACCTGTGCATTTTCCGGAAAACGCACTAGTTTAAACATACATTTTTTAAATGAGAATTATAAGAAAACCAGAATAAATATGGAAAAAATAAGACATGGGTTTTTTCCGTAATAGGGTGAATTAATTAACCTAGAAATGGGCTCCTCACATTCCTAACTGTTTGGGATATTTTTAGAGATCCTTTGAGTTCCATTTTGCAGACTACATCAAGAAGAAAAAATGGTTTTTAAATTTAATTGTTGGTAACCAATCAAGGGATTTCGGCCATCAAATGAGGTTAGTGTTCTAAAATTGTAAAACATGAATATCTTCACTTATTTGTATGCATATGATGGAATTAAGAATATTATTTTAGAGGAGGTATGCAAGTCGAAATCTTGGAAAGATCCCTTTTTCACATGAAGAAAATGAGTTCAAGTTTAAATAAAACATCTCATGTACTTTGCAATAAGGAAAACATGTTTGCAAAGTGTTTGCAATATGATTGTAATATATGATTGTTTATATCGATTCACAGAAAGAGGGATATCTCGCAATCCAATTGTTGCTTGACTTTTAGATTTCTAAATTTTAAATAATTTAAATTCGCTAGTTTATAACACATGTGAATCCTTTGGCATAATGGTAATATCTTGAGTTTGAAAGAGGTGAGTCAAGATCTCAAATCAAGTAAAGCAACCTAATTTTTCATTCAATATTTTATATACTAATCATTCGGTAAAATGTTTGGATCAGTTAACAAAAATCTTGGAATGCAATTTGATATTTACAATTATATGAACTAATGCTTATATTTTTAAGTATCATGCACGAAGAAGAACTATGAAAATGATTGATTGAATAAATAAATTCGTAATGATAAAGTGAATTCATTTTTGTTGGCATTATTAAAATTTCACTTTTGTTGTTAAAAAAAAAAAAAAAAAATAAATAATTTTTTTTTCACTGCATAAGGTCTTTCTCGTTCTTTTGGAAGAAATATTACTGATTTTAAAGATCAGATTGATTATTTGCATAGCTATGCATATTAAATTTCTGTTCAAGATTTTTAGCTACAGAAATTGCGCATTTATGCAGCTAGACATCAATCCTGCAGCTGAGAAACTTCACTGTTTCACTCAAATTTCAAATCAGCCTAACTTTCTTATACAATATCGGATTTTGACGATTCAAGTGTCGTTGGAAAGATATTGATGAGATCTACAAAATGAGAAAGATATCATCAAAGTTTGAAACATTAAAAAAAATTAAGAAATTGATGAAAAGACACAACATGTAACTTGAGGCACTAATTTCGACACAGGTATAAATTGTTTTAGTTTTACTTCATGAACTTGTTTTACTAGTACCAATTATTTGTTTTTGGATAAATGTCATAACCAGAGAGATTGATCACCTCTCTCTTTTAATAAGTCTTACATTCCATTGTAGAATAAGTACTATTTTTTTTTTGCAGGTTCCAGGAGGAAGGACAAATGACCATAAGCGAATAGTGTCTCTTAGAGACCAATTTATTTCACAAGAGGATGATCATAACAACAAAAAATATGGAATATCAATGGATAAGCACATACTAATGTAGATCAGATTCAGTACTTGCAAGCCTTTCAGATTCCTTTGTCTCCATTACATCCATGCTTCATAATAAAACATTCACCTCATTTCCCTTCATATTTTCCATTCACTTTCATTCTTCATTCACATTCACTATCCATTCGCATTCATTCACTTCCATCCACCCCTAAATCATGAATAAAAAAAATCAGCTCACTTACATGCTGATTAACTTTTTCCTTTTCATGTTCATTTCATTTCCCAAATAAATCTTGATTCAAAGCAAATTTTATATCTACAATCCATTTTGAGTTTTAAATCTTCTCAAAGAGTACCCTGAGGCTTTTATGGCTTAATGGCAAGTTCTCTTGCAGACAAACAATGAGAATGTTGTGGTCCTAGTGATTTAGTCTACTGGCATACAAAATGACCAGGAAACATCCGAACCGCTTTGGGATCTCTCTATATAGGTAAAGAATAATATATATTTGAAATTCAATTTAAGGTATTAGGCTAGTTATAGAGCACAAGGGTTTTTTTTTTGTTTGTTTGGTTGGAAAACATTGACAGAATGGTTTATTGTAAGGTAAAGGAAATGGGTGGTGAAGGATTTTTGGCAATGGGGAGATAATTCAAAGAGAATAAAAATCCATTGGGAAATGAGGTCATAAAAGGGTTTACCTGCAATTTAAATATCCAAGGCTTTCAAAGGGCTAGTAATCTAAAACAGAGGATCTCTTAAGATGATTATATGAGATGAAACAACGTGGAAATGAATGGGAATGACAAGAAAAACCTTCCAAGGTGACCACTTCGGAGTAAGTCAAGGGACAGGGCATACCTTATACCTCTATGATCAATACTCCTGATGAGGCTAACTCCGAAGACAACAATCCAGCAGTCCTCCTGACTACTTTCAGACAGTAGAAAACACTTAAGTTCAAACACAAAGCGAAGCCTAAGATTAGAGAAAGACTTTTAACCTTCTCTGCTTTGACATTCAACTCAAAGGGATCTTAGAATGTTGACTATTAGAAAGGGAAAATTAGGGGACAGGGCTAATCACTAAATCTCCCTATTTTCCTATTCTTTCAGTTGAAAAAAACAAGAACATCTAAGAAACAAACTCTAAATTCATACATCAGTAAGCATGGGCAAACCAACTCTTTAATTGGTTAAATTATGTTGAATTCGTTCGGAGATACACGAATAGCAGAAAACATAAAGATCGGAATGTGCAGGAACCATTAGGGTACTTACAGTAGTATATCCTAAGCCAAAATTACTATTTCTTATCAGAGAAAATGAACAAAATGTAATCATAGTGGGAAAAAAATAACAGAGAAGAGACACATCACCAATGACTTAGATCAGGATCCAATGAACATGATTGTCATATAAGTAGAGCAAAACCAGTCACATACATTCTTGTCCAATAGCTTAATACAATCCAGAAATCATCTCCCAGCCTATTTACAACATTACTCCAAGAAATTCTAACTCAATAAACAACTTACAATCAGTTAATTTTCCAACCCTTTACAATGCATTCTCGATGAGTTCTTATAGGTGGATGAGTGGTGGTAGTGGTAGATAGGACTTAAATGATTCATTAAGACAGAGAGGGAAAAAGTATTTGGGTGCCCACTCTGCTTAATGGTTTTACATTAACTGTGTGTACCCTTTCAGATGAATTACGAGTCTTTGTCAGTTTGACAATAACCCCTCGGGTATGTTCTGTGAAATACTTTCCTGGCTGTAGTACTCTATTTATACTCTGAGACAAGAAAGGTGAATATTTGTGGAGAACTCTCAATGAGCATTTTGGGAGAGAGATGGGGAGAAAATGGATGAGATCGTGATATAATATGGACCATTCGATCTCAGAGATTAACAATTGGGATCAAATCGGGAGCGACGTTGCAGAGGGTAGAGGACGGAGGTTGAGGGACTAGGTGATGCAATGGTCGTAGATCTTCTCAGATCAACGGCCACAATTACATCGCATGATCGGGGGAATAGGAAAAGAACAAAGGGAAACATATTTTTGCGATTGCGATGGCAGGGGCGATGGTCGGAGCGCGACGCAATCTCGACCATTGGTTCTTGTGGGTTCAATGGCTGAGATCACATCAGCGGATCAGACCATCGGAGGACCATTTCTTGGGAAAGAGACTTATGTTTTTTGTGATGCGACGAAGGGGTGTGGTCCCATGGAAAGGTAAGGAAATCGGGGGGCAAAGAGAAAGGGCTTATCACATCGGTGGGGGGGGGGGAATCAAAGGAGGAAAATGGAACGGGAATAACTCCAATTGCGATGGGATGATGAGGCCTAACACCTAGTTACGGCCTAGGGTAACATGCACATAAAGGGGCTAAGGGCTAAGCCGAAAGGGGCTTAAGCCTTTAGTGAGAAAATGAAGATTTTCAAGGATTTTAAAGGGTTTTTTGAGGGATTTGGAGGTTTCTGATAAGGGTAAAGACGGGGTTTTGAACCTTATAAAGGTATTTCACAAGGCTTGAAGGGGATTTGAGGCCTTTGAGGCTAAATGGAGGGTTAAAAGATGAAAAGAAGGCTTTATGAAGATGGGGGGAAATAAGTAAAAATAGGTAGTTCAGAGGCCTTTGGAACAACTTTCTTTGGTGAACCAGCATGGTTTTAGGATGGAAACAACAACGAAGATGAACCTCCAGAGTTGGAAAACCATAAGAATTAAACCATAATACTTCAAGGGATGATATATTTTCAAGGGAATTTATCACTTGAAGGCTTGATGACAAATTTAGCCACTTGTTTTCTTTGACAAATTATTATAGGTGGCTAACAGAGAATACATTAATGTCTCTTGTTTAACGGATCTTCTAGATGACTCAACATCAATAAATATATTCATACCTAGAAAGATGTGCGTAGGGATCTTGGCTCTCATTTTCATCAATGGTAAGAGGTCTCGTGTTGATTAGTGGCATACATTAATGGCCATTAATTCAAGAATTTCTTACTATGTTCGACATCAACAAATTCATTCACATAGATAAGAAATGTGCCAATGTGTGATAACAACATGAAGACTATCAGATCCATCATTATTCAACATTTGTAGCAGATGTATCAGATGTAGCAGATTTGGAAAATTCTGTAGCAACAATAAAGACTCACTTTCACAACTTCATCCACCATTTTCACGGCCAATGGAAGAAGCATTAGATCAGATTTTTGCAGCAGCTACATATGGACATCTTATCCATTTCATAGGTAAGTGAAGGTATGTTCTTTTCTAACTTTTTATCATGCAATTCCTTAAAATGCTAAAGTTATAATTTTTGGAAAAACACTCCACAATATTCATTTTCTCACTTCATAAAACTGCAAATACCATCAGTCAGGGGTAAGGGATATCACTCCATAATTTACATCTTATGCCACATCACTTTCATATAACCAACATACAACTACTATTGCATTAAGATTAAAAAATATTATATGTTTTCCAAATCATCAAATTGATGAGCTTATTAGATGGCTAATTAAAAAGATAAATTCTCAATGTTTTCAAGATATTTGGATGTAACAAAGAATAAAAAAATTACTGCTACACAAGAACCAATACTCATCAAATTTGGTTGTCACACGAGAACCAACCATAAAAAAATCAATTTTGGTTGTCACACAAGAGCCAACCATAAAGATGAATGTTGCAATCCAATGTATTTCAAAGAGAACTTTGCAAAAACAATGAATTTATCAAATGCTACGATAATGAAAAAGTTAAAGGAGAATTAGTACAAGCCAAATATCATTCAAAAGCAAGACAATTCAAAGATCAAATGAATCAATGTAATTGGCTGCATGAGGACATTCAACAACTTCAGTTGGGGGGTATGTTGGGTCTCAGAATTGTCCTTAAAAAGACATCCACTTTCACCATCATGTCCATTATATCACCTCCATTTCACTACCATGTCACTACATTCATCTCACTTTCATCGTCATTTGGGTTACCCTTGTGTTTTCCAAACATTATTAATTTCTAGTGTTTTTAAGTGAATTTGTGATAAAAAATTAGGAAATAATATGCATATGCTTATACCTTAAAGTGGAAAGGGTTTTGTAACATGTGTAGGTTCATTTGAAGCTTCCAAGACCCTCTTATGTGGCTCCCAAAGATCAAATATCTTCATGATATGAAGGAGATTGAAGGAGGGATATGTGGCCTATGATTAGAAAATTGGTTGAGAATATTATGGATCAAAGGAGAATAAGAAGGATCCTCATTAATGAGGAGGTTGCTTAGGAATTTGTATAAATAAGAGAGCCTTCTCCTTTCAAAGGCATGTGTAAAGTTGGAGAGATAATCAGGTTTAAAGTTAAGATTACTTATATTTTGAATAAAATTCATATTTGGCACTATGCTCATGAGTTATGTTCACCTTGTTTTGGTAATGCTTGCATTGGGAGCCTCTCGACTTGCCATCTCTCATGCTTTTGAATTGGTCACCTACAATGCATGAGATTTATTTGCTTTCATAGATTAAGATTTATTTGCTTTCATAGATTAATATTTATTGCTTTTATAGAATAATATTTATTTCTTTCATTTTTTTTTTCCCTGTGTGTTAGGTTAGTTTTTAACTTCAGTGGACTATGTAATATTTTTCTCTCTAAGTCATCTCAAGAAAGTGGATTTGTCATTTTCCAATTAGATCAGATTTGGGCATTAGGTCATACAACAATCATATATTAGAATTCAATTATGCAAATAGATTAAATTTTAATTCCTGAATGTAGAATAGATTTTCAAGTTAATGTAGGAATGGTGTGATTAGGTTAATTTTTAGTTTTCATAAATTGATCCCTAGTATATATTGCGCACGTATGTATCACAAGTCCTATGGATCCCCGATTGATAATTTATGTTCGTAATCTAATACAAATTATTTTACTCAAGAATAACCCTTTGTGGACCTGGTGGGAAAATGTGGACCTGGATGGGAAAAGTGATAAATTGGGTCAAAATGACTGGAAGGGGGTGATGTATATGGTGTCGGGAAGTGGGACCACACAAAAAAAATTGGGATTTCCCATGTAGTTCCAATTCTAAAGCTAATGGCCAGTAAAGGAGATCCTAAGGGGATGTGATACATGACTAACCACGAAATCAAGCGGTGGAGACAAGAGTGCAAACCTAACCCACTCTTTCCACCGAATCCCCCCAGCAATCCATGCCCAAAAGTGCCCAAGAGAAGTAAGGAAAATTAATCAACTATACCAATGAAAATACATACCTTTGGAGTCAGCAGGCCCACCTTCAAACATACAATTATAACAAGTGTGTGAGGGACCACATGGGTGGCTCACATGGGAGAGATAATGACACATCAAGCTATATGGTAGCTGCACGGGGCTGCTGGATCTGAGCTAAGGACCATCTAGGAGAAACATTTTCTCCTATATAAACTACCCACAGGTGGTGGGTAACATATAGATCCAACTGGGACATAAGCTCTTGGAAAGGTGCATGAAGCTACTCGAATGAGAGGTCATGAGAACACTATCAATCTCTTGGTACCAAAAACTAATTACCTGCACATACCAAAGAAAAAGCACCCATGGCATCATGTTTTTGTGGTGTCTTATGATCACCCATGCTTAGTATTAGGCCATAAAAATCAATAAGAAAATAAAAATTCAACTGATCTATCATCAAAATATCACATGATATTAGTTCTAATGAGGAAATGAGTATGTAATGCATCCTACCCTAACATGCATATAATAAAATGTAAAGTTTCAAGGAAAGGGGTGATACAACTCAACTTGATTGGTTGAAACCAAATTTTGTTGTTACGTTTGGAAATTTAGTAACAATTCTCCTTGAATTTCCCGTGAATCTTGACAGGTATTGGATTTTTATATACTAATACCACATCCCCAAGCTTGAATTCCCTTTTTGGCTTGCACTTTTTGTTTTCTTTGTGATTTGGTCACCTGAGAATACCGACTTCTTGTGAATGAAGAATGGGAGAAGGCTTCTCAATCTCATGTGTCTTGTAATATGGAATTGGCCCTGACTTGACCACATGAGTAGGGTAGGTAGATGCTTTGTACAGTATGAATGGGGTCTCATCATATTGCGGAATGGTGACATATGAAAAATCCATTTGAAGTTGACCACCAACATTGGCTCCCCATTTCCTTGATAATATCATCCCCCAAACATCAGGGATATCTATGACAACAACATCCATAAGAAATGATAGGTCAGGGTTCATAGCTAAAGAAACCTTTAGGTCTTTTATGAGGCCTTCTACATCCATGAGTTTGGAATTAAAGACACACACACTTTTATACCTTCAAGAGATCTTGAGACCCAATTTCTCCATGACCTTTAATGGCATAATATTTGTGGAAGCCCCTCAGTATAACATGAAAATATGTAACAAAAGAAAAGTTACAAAAAGTTAAGCAAGAATGGCTCATGTCCTTGGTTTAGATGAGGAAGGTGAATTTTTTGTAGTGCTATGGGTAATTCCTCCCTTTCAAAGCCCAATGACTTATCAACTTTCCATTGTTGTCGAGGAAGTTTCAAAATCTCCTTAATGGAATTGGCACTGTCATCTTCCATATAGAAATCTCTAAGTAAATATCAAACTCAACCTCTTTAGCTTTATCGCCTTTAGTATATTCTTTCTTTTGAGGATTCTTCTTGGGATTAGCCTTTTTTGGAGGATCCTTCTTAAGGGGATCTTGAAGGAGAGGTTATTTGTGTGGGAATTTCTTAGGAATTGAGTCATTTCTATTGGTTTCCTTGGAGGTTGTGTGGTTTTTTTTGTTGCCTTTTCATGAATATTGGACCCCTTTAAATATTCCACTATCATCACCATTAAGGACTGGCTCTCTATTCTCTTCTTTGATAGTGAACTCAGAAGACGAGTATATGAACCCCCTAAAAAAATGTGTAAGAAATAATATTCTACAAGATTAGCCTGCTCATTGAATTCATTATCATCACTCTCATCTTCATCCCTTTTTTCATCTTCAGAGGATGAATCTTGCTCCACAACATTTGTTGGAGCCAAAGTGTTGGGGACTTGATATGAGCTTGGATTATTCTCCTCATTTTTCTTCCTAGGGAAAGGATTCCCTTTTGGGATATAGCTTTATTTTTGGGCCCTTTCCAAGGCAGTGAGGTTGTTCATGTAGATCCTATCTCGTGAATTCATTTTTTCGCTGAGATTTTCCATTTTTTTCGGAAGCACCAAAAGGGTTTCATCGTGTTGATCTTTGGATTTTCCCTTTTGACTTTGACCTTAGCCTTGGGGTGTTCTTCAACATCCATCTTAGATATTTTTAGGTTTTGTTCAACTTCCATGGCTATCTCTTTAGCCTCAACCAAAGTTTTAGGTTTCTTATCCCTCAATGCATAGGTTAGGTAGAAACCCACAACTTTGATAAATGTTTTTAGTACATTAGCATTAGGGGGTCTCCGGACCATCTTTTCCATTTTTTGGTACAATTTCCTGTTGAATGTGGCCATTTACGCTTTTAATTTTTTATTTTTTTCCCGCTGCTTCAACCTCTAGGGAATCATTCCAGGACTGACCCAAGGTGGGGGCAAGGGGATAGGGAAGCTGACCCTATGTGGACCCATAGAGGCAATGTGGACTCAAGTGGGAGAAAGGATGAATGAGGGTATAGTGAGTGAAAAAGGAGTAATATATGCGGATAAAGGAGTGGGACCACACATCCAAATTCAGGGTTTCCCAAGTAGTACCACCCTA
Organism: Pinus albicaulis; assembly: GCA_034641835.2. Taxonomy (NCBI): domain Eukaryota; kingdom Viridiplantae; phylum Streptophyta; class Pinopsida; order Pinales; family Pinaceae; genus Pinus; species Pinus albicaulis. Next base: position 145,170,864 of record CM076576.1, read on the forward strand.
GAACCAAGTGGTCAATAAACTAGGAGATCCCACGAGACTAATATTGAAGGGTAACATCCATAAGAGATCAAGGGGACAGGAGCACAAAGTAAGCCCTCTCTTTCCACTAAATCCCCCCATAAATCCATGCCCAGAAGTGTCCATGATAAGTAAACCAAATACTCAATTACCAAATGATAAGACATACCTTTAGATTCTGAAGGCCCACATTCAAACATATGGCCAATACATATGGGTGATGGACCACACAGATGGCTTAGGTGGCAGAGAAATGGCACAACGAGGTAGTTAAAGGTTGCAAGGGGCTGCTGGCTATCGGTTGAGGTCCATCATGGAGAATTTTTTTCCTCCTAGGGATATCACCCATGAAGTGGTGGGTAACAATACCATTACTTATTTTGTGGTTCTTTTCTTAGGTAACAAATAATGAATTCATCCTCTTATTGAGAACATTCTGATTATGATTTGGGAATGCTTATGATGTATGAGGATAAGACACTATAGATATTTCTTTGTATTCATGTACCACAATACTTTTCTTTTCATTCTTATGGTCTTACTAGAATATGCATTAATGGATTTAGAAATGGGGGGCTTAATGGTGGTTTAAGAAAGGTGAAGATTTATGGAATAGGAAGTGGTTAATCATCAAGAGTCCTTAAATTTTAATGAGTTAAAGATCCTTTAAACATGTTTTACCTCAAGTATACCTTTTGATTTTGATATGTACTGCAGGTTGCAATGGAAGTTGTATGGAGCTGAAGATGAGGAAAAGCAAGGTTGAGAGTTTGAAATGATGAATTCCAATCTGATATGCTAAAGAGAATGAACTGAAGATGATAAAAAGGTCCCAAAAACCACTCCCGCATGCCTGAGATTTTTCATGTCCTCATGCAAACAAGGTGAGATATTGAAGAAGTGAGGAGCGCTGCTGAGATGGCTCTAGTACAAAGGAACATGAAAAAAATTGGAGCCAATGAGATGAATACTGAACAAAAATAATTAATCTCATATTTATTAAAATTATGTAAAACTAACACTAATCATAAAATAAATTCCAAATCACTCATTACATATGATTTCATCAATCCTTAACAATTTTATACTCAAGAAAAAAAAACCTTTTACAAATTTACGGGGCTCTCCTTCTTTGTAGAAAAGGAATATTTTTATGATCACTACAAATGTTGAACCAATGAAAATTTATTTACTACTAACCAAATCCAAAAGTATTATATTTATCCAAGTATTACAGATAAGATTTGTCGTTGAATTTTATTAATTCCCTATGATCATAGGTCCCACTTCTAAGGTAATTAAATCTTAGGTATAGTATGAAAAACCAATGATACAGGACTTAAGGTTACCTTGAGGCCATTCTATAGCAGAAAATTTATGGAGTTCATTTTCCCTTGACTTCATCCACATATGATTCCTTTTGATTGTATCACTATAGAGTAACCATCATACGTGTAGATAAAAGCCATGGTTTGATTGATACTTCTTTAGATATAATTCCTCATTTCCCGCGAGTGTCCATAGCCTTGATGGGTTTTTTCCTAGTGGTATCACAGGTCATTATCCGCTACCAACAGGCATCCATAAAATCGACGGGTTAACCTCTTAAACCTATTTTACATTGAAGGCTCTAGTCCCTTGTTTCCTACCATTTTAGTTTTATATTATGGATATTTCTTTCACAATTGGTATATGGGGGAGCGACTTTAGAAAGCCCCTTAGAGACATAGGATGATACATTTTAGAGTGACTTTGACTACCTGCATAGTGTTTTGGTCGCATAAAGTACCTACAGGTACTCAAAGGACACAATATGGATGAGCCATTTTTAATATGAGATGGATGATGCTGTCAAAGAATAACCAAAAGAAACCTAAAATTCTTCCAATCATAGTTTTCATGTATGATTTCACTTTTTAAGGTAGTGTTCCACTATGAGTAGATACTTAAGTAACTCTTTTGCAAGTATTGATAAATATGCTCATATATCAAGCTTTGGTGTTCTGGTTATAATATTGAAGTTGATTTTTTTTCATATCATTGTATGAACCTTTTAACTTTGTTTTAATCCCATTAATATTTTTTAGTAACTATATTTTGAGCATTTTTTGTATTGATAATCATAAATCTATATGAATAAGAGAAATGAAATTCCAAAATAGAAAAGGCATATCAACTATGAATAGTTTGGAATTATCATTTGATTCAACTTTAATGAAAATGATTTCTTATTCAATCATCTTTATGAAATATCAGTCTTAAAACAGATAAGTAATGATAAATCGTGAATGCATCATTTTTAACAACTTAAGGTAAAATGAAAGATGTCATTAAGTACTCCCCTAAGTGTTCCATTATGTTGATGAAGATGTATTTTCCACTTTTGAAAATATTATTCTAGTATTAAAGCATACCATATGAACAATATCCTTGAATCCTTCTTTGTCTTGCAAAATAGCAAATCGGTACCAAAATTATGGGTACTGATTAGTTGAAACAAGGTACCATACAATTGGTATGCAATAGTAGATGATGTTGCAATGCAATCATTTCCAAGTTCACAGAATATTTTCCAAACATAATTGTCAAATCTTTATTGCAAAGGAAAACTAGAAGCAAATATAACTATGAGAAAGAAATAATAAGTGGGAAAACAAATTAATAGTTGAACCACGGTTCTATTGGAAATAAGACTGAGTGGAAATATTCATTAAAATAATATGCAGCTAAAAGGGGCCTCAATAAAAATATGCTATAGGAACATAGACCTCCCATTTCAACTAATTGTTTTTTTTTTAACTATTAGTATTCCCACTTATACAAAAAAAAATATGAGAAAGATGTTGCACTATATTTTTAGAACTAAACTAGCTATTATATTTAACATTTATTTATTATCCTACTCTACTTGGGAAAAAAAAATTCCTCTCCTCAAGTATATGCGTATTTCCAATGTAACCATGTGCATAACATATATACAATTGCATTCATACTCAAGTTTAGAATATAATCTTCAATGCATACATGAGTATGAAGGACCAGAAATTTTATTGATGATTTCAATAAGTAAGGAAGAATGAAGGAGTGGTATGGCCTTATAATTGCTTGAAACCAACTTTAAAAAAAATCAAAATTATATTGGTTTACCTCTTTATTTGGCTCATTTAGCATATCCTCATTTACCGTGCCATGTAGATCTTCTAGCATTAGATGATTATCATCTTGAGTGCTTAGAGGATCTGAAGATAGGCAAGTAAAACATTCTTCAGCCTCAGGTTTTAATGGTTTCTTTCCATTGGATATGGTCCATGATTCTTTAGTTTCCTCGATAATTTTGCAAGGGTGAATATCTTCATGTGGATGTGGTTCATGGAATTGTTGTTCTTCTATCACTTCTGGAGAGGCAAATAATTTTTTGACTGTTGTCAAGATTTTTTATTCCTGAGAAGTAGAAATCCCAGCTGCTGCTAATATTTGAGAGATTTCTTTCAAACTCTTGATCATCCTTTAATATTTCTTTGTTGGTTCCCAATCCATGTCCTACACATGGATAAGTGTATGGAATTATTATTAAAAATCATAAATAAATAAGAAGAAAACACACTTAAAACAAATGCAACAAACCATCATGTACTCAAAGTGCCACTGTGCTACTAAGACCCTGTTGTCACCAAGTTATTTGTTCACACAAGTTAGGCTTCTCTTATTTTCATGAATCAATCTAAAAGAAAACACACTTGCAAAGAAAAATAAGGAAACAATGAGGCTTTGGAGAAACCCTGCCAAAGTGGATGTGCATGTTCTTAACTCTCATATTACTATTTTATCTCTGCCCCCAGGTTGTCCCTGTAACTAAGATCATGCAAAAAAATTGTGAAAACAACTATGCTCTAATCCCTTTAGCACCTCCCTGACAACGACGCCACAAATGTTGGTGGAATTGTATGTATTATAATTCCAACATTTGATTATCGAATTCAGGATCGTAAGACTTAGAGATGCAAGCACATGAAATGCATGATTATAGCCTATTCTAAGTTATGCTAACAACTAACACTAGAAAAAACTAATCACTAAGGATTATCACTCATCACTGGATTGTGGGACTCTAATTCTTATTGGGTTCTGAACCATAATGTTTCATTACAAACAGACAATGTTTATGTGGTTTTATTTATGTAGCTTATTATGTCTTGAGACTTCAATTATTCTAATCCTATAGTGTTGCATACAAAAAATCATTAAACATGCTATAGAAAAGTAAATTCCATTAAGTATAAGCAAAAGGGTGCGAGGAAAGTAAAGAAGACAGGGCAATAAATTACAAGGAATGCATTAATAAAATATAAAAAATAAATGATAAGCATTCTTAGAGTCATAATGATATATTGTAGGTTCTTATTTGTTGTAGGACCTTTTTACCAAGTGACTTCAAAGCTCTTAATCAATTAACGAATCCTAAACTACAAACCACATATTATTTAGTATTCAGATGTAGAATATGGTTTCTGGTACTGAATTAAGTACCGAAATTAAAATTTTGGTTCTGGCACCAAATTAAGTATTGAAAATATAGAAATTAAAATTCAAAATAATAAAATATATTGAGAACCCAACTTCAAGATATCTTAACTCTCAAGACTGGAAAATCAATTCAAATTTGATCACAATGCATTGCACTTGATAGATTTGAAAATAGAGCAATAAATCTAATAATATATGAAATTCAAATCTAATGAAAAATTGAAAAGAAAAATCAAATAAAATATGCAATCAATAAAAAGCTAAATACTACCCTACTCTATGAATAAAGATCAGCAAGATGCTCAAACTTCAATAATTAATCTTCATTGCAACTTCTTCTTACAAAAATGTTCAATTACAAACTCATGATATCTATTTATACATAAAAAATAGTAAATAAGGATAAGATCTAATCCCCTAAACTCAGAAAATGAATTTACAACTTTAGAGGAAAATTTCAAAAATCTAATTTTTTATTTTATTTTATACAAATTGGCATTAAAGAATTAGCCATATATTCTCGACCATAATTTATTTTTGGGAGTTATTTTTAAGGAGCCTAATTTTCCATATTATCAACAAAAAAATCTTGTGGGATTTCCTGATTCAATTCCATGGTCTCAGAAATCATGCACGAAGTTGGATGCTTAGATACTTTTGAAAATTAGGGTTTTTCAGAAATTTTATACAACTATGATTCTAAGAATCATATGTGAATTTTAAACCATCTCGAATTTCGGGAAACAGTTTGAAATCCAAGAAAATTTATATTTTTTTTTCAAAAACCCATTTTTAGGATTTCTAATATTCACCACCATATGCATGGAAATTGAGGAAAAACATGGCAGTTTAAAAATTGTTACCTATTTTGGTTGTAGATTAAATCATGTGCTAGGATCCCACACGTGTGAGCTGGGTTATTCCAAGGCTTGTACCAACATATTAAGCCCATGTGGCACCTAATTTACCATGATTTGAGAAATAAAAACACATTTTGTAATTTTGACTTTTTTCTTCCATTCATGCAAGTGAAAAATTAAGTACAATGTTGAACTGATACATAGTTATAAATTTTCGTAGTGGAACATGCTCCTTGACCACATAGCCTCATTATTAAACCTTCATTGACAAAACCATAATAAAAAATCATATAATATCTAAAAATACAAGAAATCATTAACAATTAACCAAAAGGTAAAATGAATACATTTAGTCAAAATTGGTAATATAATAGTTACAAAATATGTTGTAAGGGTATGAAGATGGCTTGTAAATGGAAGGTTTGGATAGAAAATGCTATAACATATCCGAGGTCCAATAATATGTATGGATTGGTTCTTGCGAATTCTCCTTTCTCCTATTGGTAAAGGTGTTGCATCATGTTTCCCTCAAACCAAGGAAGAAGCTCTCCAAATAACTTTGAAATTTGATTTGATCTATTCCTTTTCAGGTTACATCTATAGCATCCTCCCTGGCCTTCCTAGGCCTAGTGCTTCTTTTGCACTAGGGGAATTTCACATCCTTGATGGTATCATTGGGTCAATATCTTACCCTCAACCATATTTATATCCACAAGTACCTATGGGTTATGACCTACCTTAGGGAGGACCTAATTCCACCTATGTTTATCCTCCCACTGAACCTTTGCACATTAAGTCATACCAATGCATGAGTACATCTTATGCATTTTCCCATCCACATCAATTTATGTGAGGGAAAAATTTTACTCGACTTCATTACCAAAATATTACCATGAATCCTTATTATTCATATGCACTGCTTAGTGCTCCAGCCCCAATGACACCAAAACCTCAATCTCCCATGCCTCAACCACCTTTGCTGCAACAAAAATTACCTCCTCAAGGCAAATTATATGCTTAGAAGAATGTTTCCCCTCCCATCAATCCCAAGAGAATGAATAAGGGGAAAGGTAACCAAAATCAACCATCTCAAGGAAACCAAGGTCACTAGCCTAATGCCAATAAGGGTGAATAATCTAATACCACAACCCAACAACATGGTAGAGAAACTAAGCAAAAGAAGCCCCTTCGAACAAACAAGCCTTGTGCTTGTTGCAGTACTTATGGACATTATACTCATGATCATCATGTTCTCCCTTATATGCACAAAGTATGGGGAGATTAAGAAGTTTCCTCTAGAGGGAAGAAATCTATGACTTCATCTGCTCCTCCTTCCACACAGTTGGCAGTGCTTACCAACCCCTTCCATCACCAAGGATATGTGGCCTCCCAAGTTAACTAGAATCCTCCACCTCCCACATCTCAATAGCTAAGGAATGGGTCATATCAAATCCTCATGATGAACTCCAAAGATGTTAATCTTCAAACTCGATCATGCTAATATGACAAACATATTGAAAAGTTAACCACCAATGTGCAACCAACTCCATCCACGGAGCCTCTTTCATCACCAAACTATACCTTACAAATCCCTCCACCTAAGTCAAAGGTTCCATCGAAGATCGCCAAAGGGTTTTTATGTTGAAATTTTCCCAATCCTCAAGCTGCCCCGGTTAGGGGAATTTTGAGGTCTAAAATGGGCCTCCTAAGGAAATTATAAAATAATAGTGGAAAAAATCTAATAAGATTTGATGACATCATCAAATTTTAGAGAGAAAAATGAAAAAACTACTTTTTCAATTCATATTTTCAACTTATCTCCCAAAGTTTTTACTCAAATTTCGAGCGGGAGTACTCCTTGGATGCGGAATTTAATTCCCCATCCAAGGAGTACCCATGTTGCATACTTTTGATGGGTCCTACTACACAAAAAATGAGAAATACATAAAAAAACGTGATTACAATCACGTTTTTAATGTATTTCTCATTTTTCGTGTAGAATAGTTCATCGAAAGTATGCAACATGGGTACTCCTTGGATGAGGAATTAAATTCCATATCCAACGAGTACTCCTGCTCGAAATTTGAGTAAAATTTTTGGGAGATAAGTTTAAAATACGAGTTGAAAAAGTAGTTTTATTATTTTATTATTTTTTAATATTTTTACTTTTTAACTCCAAAAATGGTGAATCATCCATTATGGATGACATCATCATCTTGAATCCTATTGGTTGTTATAAAGTTTATTTTTGTTGTACATTTTTCTTATGAGGCCCATTTTAGACCTCAAAATTCCCCTAATTTGAAACTTACAATATAGTAGATAACTTAGCACAGTCTCCTGTTGATATGTTAATGCTCGAAGTTCTCTAGACGTGCCCATCACATAAAAATATCTACTATCTGCTTTAGGCACTATGGAACCTTACCATGATTGCATGATTTTCTTTGACAATGAAACTAAATATCATCCTTCTCTTCCTCCTATCCCTTTCTAGATACATCTCTCCATTAACAACATTTTTTTTTTAGCAATGTATCATCGTTGAAGGTGAATCCAATTGTATGATGTCTTTTACTGTTTGGAGGTGACTTGGTTCCCCTTGTCATAGGCGAGTTTGTCACATATGATCTGTGAGCCTCCTAATGGGATCAATCAACATACTATTCATCATCTTTCACAAATCCCTAAGAATGTACCTTTCATCCCCCAGAGTTTCAGCCTTAAACTACATTATCTAAGCCAGTTTTAGGACCAACACTCCCTATAAGCATACTAGGGTGCGACCACCTACAAGTTGCTCCACTGTGGCCAACGCTGGTCACTAATAGGTTGCTCCTCTTTTCACCTGTATTGGTTCTAGAAATCTGGGAGAATGATCAAGATTCCAAAAGCTTGACTTTCTAGAAGTTTCCAGAATTTGTTTCAACTGCTTACCTTGGATTGACATTCAGATCCTATCCTACCTACTTTGGAGATTTCACCACTTATCCTTATTGGAAATACTGAGAGGGGGAGAATCAGTATTCCTTTCAATTAGAGCATTATTTAATCTTCAATTATTATCAGTGTTTGTACAATGATAGCAGTAAAAAAGAGGAACACAAATGTACACAGTTTTTAAGGTGGAAACCCACTCCAGGACAAAAACCACCTAATTCTTTTCTAATAATTCTTTAATATTCAACTCCAATTGAAATAAAGCTCCAACTTCCTAGAATCTAGAAAAGCATTCTTCTCCAACTCCCATTGGATGGACGCTCCAACGCCTGAGATTCTTCAGTAGTCAACTGAATGGATGCCCCAACACCCAATGAGCTACAACTCACCCTAGCACCACCCTACCACCCTATAGAAGAATAAAAGAAGAATGGACTCCCGTACCAGGGAAAATGGTTCACTTTACAATGATATAGAATGATGTAGAAGAAGAAGATATACTAGACCATAACCCCAAATTTGACACAACCACCTAATGATGATCCTAGACCTCCCAACACTGCCTCTTCAACCCTTGGCAGATAGACACTAGTACAATTTGTATAATAATGTATTTACAATGACTAAGTACAATGATACCTTTACAATGATTGTATGCAGTGCTGCCCACTTGAAGACTTCATATGATGAACTTATTGCTGTTGTTATGCACCTTGGTCACTGCTCTTGTCATGCTATCCTCTGCTGCACCTTGCTTTTCTTTTCTGCCGTAGAAAGTCTGGTCCTTTGCAACCCTTGACAACAGATGATCTAGCTTTTTTCTTGCCTTCTAGGAGCTTGATATTGAATCTGGTGTATCTCTGTCATTTCAGATCCTCAATATTTGATTTTTGGTCTTGTAGTATTCCTCTAAGTCATATTTCCAATGCCACAGGTCTGACCCAAATTGGATTATTGAAGAGAGAGTTATACCCAATCTCTCACAATGCCCTAATTATGGATTGTTTCAGCAGAGCGCACTTGTATGGAATGCCACGTGTCACTTTTTATTCATTTTTTTTCTGAAATTGATAGAGAAAAAATTACAAACTGTGCACTATCCGTCACTTTTTACATAATTCCAATCCGATACTCAGAGAGAGAGTTATGACGAATTTACCAAGGTCACTTCTTTGAGATGAATTTCAAGAGCCTGCAAAAACCCTGACTTACACAGATAATATCTCCAACAATATTGTGCACCTTGATCTGAAATTTTTACTACAACTTCCTCAGGATTTCAGCTTCGCCTCATAAAAATTTCAGCTTCTGAACCTTCGTAGAAAAAAAGTTAGAGTGAAAATTCCAAGATGACCTGTTTCAGATGGCCGAATCCCTTGCATAAGGAGGAAATGAAGATCACAATTTATATGAATGCTTAAGTTGAGAGGGGCTTCAACAAGTGAACGTGGGAGGGATTTTAGGAGCATAAAAAATATTAATTATGACTTTTCAATGACCCAAGCCCCAACCCCATGGGTTTTTAGCCCACTAACTGGGGGTACAAACTTCAAACATGAGTATCTCTCAAACCGTGAAGAATTACATGGCGTGCCATATATCAACGGAAACATATCGAAAAGTAGAAACCATAAAAAGCATTATTGACCAATAATATATTAATTTGGTAGGTTAAAATTCCCATGTAATATTGGGTTAGCCCCTGGTGCTTCTTGGGTTGACATCAATGACAACCGCTGATCAACAATCCTTTGATCCTATCCCTCCATCAAAGGTGTATCTAAAACATTAGAATGGTAATTGGATAAGAATTTCCAAGTTACCCTACTCTCATATATTTACCATCTTGCATATGAAAAGGTTGGGATGATAGAATGAAGAATGAGTGAATAGTTGGCTTTGGATAAACTCCAACCTTATTTTGCTGCAGTGAGTGGTCATTATCCCATGCATTAGGGTGATTGGAGGTGCATACGATGACAAGGAAAGGACATGTTAACAAATTGGAGGATCTCTTCTACAAGATCAATTGCTACTTATGGTTTTAATATCCTTCTATTTATATTAATGAAAAGAATTATATGTTTTCCTATATGTGATGTTGATTCATAGATTTCAATACCATGTTGATCTATTGAATAAAGTATTTAGATGATACTACATAGTTCTTATAGTTTCTTGTCTTGTGTCATCTAACTCTGCAGGTTCTAATTTTGGCGATCGGAATTGGAATTAGAACTTACAAGCTAAAGAAGGAGAGAAGCGTGTGGCAGCTTCTAGGTAGGCCTCACTCCGTCATCTATTTACTTTAAGGGAAAAAATTGGGTTCCTTGTCTCGCTGTTGTTCTAGGTTGATCACCAAACCTAGGGGAGATAATTTTGTCCGCAATCGTCAATCACTCCACTGGGGAACAGAGTATTCCCTTGGTTTTTTTTCCTTATCCATTATGTTTCATTACCTCCTTGAAAGAACTTTGTTGTATCATCCAACTAAGAATAGATCTATGAAGTGGTTTCATTCAATCATTTTTATAATTTTTGTGTCGGAATCCTCTTTACCAGGCCCAACGCTCCCCTAATTCCTCTAACCGAGCATTGCACCTCACCCAGGCCTACTCTGTTCTAGCATTTCCAAGCACTAGTGCCTCCTTTACACCAACATTGATCCTTGTTTTTTGTTGGGGCCCTTGTTTTGAAAAACCTTGTTTTGAATGTTTTGAATTTGGAACAACGACCAGATTTTGGGGTTGCAGAACGAGGAAACACGATAGCCGCAACCAAGTCGCAACCACATCAAACGGCGGAGCTACCAAGATTGCGACGGAACATGCACATAGCGGAGGAAACTAGATGCATAAGTGCAGATGAGGAGAAGATACAACAGAAAGAATGCAAGCGGAACACACAGATAATCAGAGAAAGGCTAGAAGCAGCTGAAGAAGGACATAAGACGAACTAACAGTCGCGACAGCGGGTAAATAAATAGCAGTCACCCGGATGAAAGAGAGATGATTCCACAGCAGAAGAGAGAAGAGAGCGACTAAAGGAGAGAAAACGCATGCTGCAGCAGGAATCCAAAGCATGGATGAGGTCTCTGTAGTTCCTAGGGTCTATTGATGTAGAATCTCTGTTCCGCAAGGCATATGTATCAGATCTGTAAGCCCATTGCAAAGCTATGTAACTGGAGTTTGGCCAAGAGCTTAATACAATTGCAGGTTGCTGTCTATTCGTGTGATTCACATGCATGTGTGTTGGTTGAGATGCTTTAAAATTTTCATTTGCTTAATATCTGTATGTTCTCTGAATGATGTTGCGTATGTGATTCTATCCATGAAATCCAACCCCTGATGAGAATGAGTTGTGGATCTGTTCCTTGCCACTGGTCTATTCCCCTCCCGCATGTGGTCACGGCACGCCTCGGGTGAGACTCTCTACTCTCCAGAGTAGGGTGATAATGGCAGCGTGATCCTAGACTACAGTGGACTCCTTTGTTGGCCACAATCCCTGAACCTGGGTCTTGCCCGCGAGACCTGATCACTCGCCAAATTTTTTGCAGAAATTCTTCCTTGGTTTTTGAGCCACTCTTTTATCAGCCTGCTTCCAACTTAGTTTCCTTGACTCTTGAGTGCCTTGTGGTCTCTCTAAAACCCCCATTCAGTTTGCATTTGTGTTTTTTTTCCTTCGATAATAATTGGTTTCAATTTTTCTTTGTTCTTATCATTTGGTTGCTTGCAAACTTGTTTTTTTTTATTGTTGATCACTTGGATGAATTGATGTTTGAGTCCTCATTCTGAAGAAGTGTAATTGAATCATTAATTGAACATTTCCATCTTATTTTTCTTCATTCTCGAAAATTGAGTGTCGAAAATAAAAATATCATGATTTGCATAAAGGGTTTTGTTTGTGAAAATTAGAATTCCCTAGTGCGAAATTGCATGTTTTTGTTCTCATTTTTGCGTATGAGTGCTAATCGCCTTTGAGTGACATCTCTTTTAATTTTTGGAAATTTCATCCAATTTCAGTTTGAGTCATCTATTAATGAAATCTCAGATTACATTTGATTTCATTGGAATATTATTGTGTTTGATTTGAATAATTCTCTTGCATAGATCACATTTTCATGGTTAGAATTCTCATTTTCACAACAGGAAAGGAAATTGTGCATAGATTACATTTTCATAGTTTTAAGGGGAATCATGCATAGACTACATTTGTATAGTTTTCATGGGAATCGTGCATAGATTACATTGCATGGTTTGGCATATGTAATTCTTTGAATTGAATTGGAATAGGGAAATTGAAAGATCTAGTTAGGACGCTATTGTTTGCTTCATATTTTATTATTTCATCATCGTTTGCACCTTTTCCCTACACTAGATAACTTTCATAAAAAATGAAAAGAGTTATTTTTATCATATTAGCTACATCATAGGTGTGTTCAGGTGACATCGAGTTTTGGGCCTTGAAACTAAAATATAATTCACGATCAGCTCTAAAATTTATCTCAATTAACCTAACGATCATTTGAAACTTAATGCCACACATAGAGGTCAAGGCTAGAGACATGTTCCAGTGTCTTTAAATTTAGGAGCTATCATTTTTTTTCCAGCGTTGCATTCTAAGGGTGATATCTTGTTCCATGTACGTAAGTGTATCAGATTTTACTTTTGAGTATATTGGATGGCACTCCATGCATGAAAATTATATGGTAACTCTCTCATTAAATGGTTATGCATTAGAAAACACTACTAGAGACTGCACTCCCACATACCGTCAAGTATATTTTGGGAGTCTTCTATCCATCCATAGGTAACCGAGTTGGCTGCTACCATGATACACTGAACACAACATTTGGGGAGATTCCTTCACATACGTTAATTCCTTGGTTCGCCAAGGTGTATATTTTAGTTCATGGTTTCTTGGTAAACCTTTTTCCTAGTTTACCCCTTTGTTTTATTTTGTGTTGTTAATTTCTAAAATTAATTAATTGACTACAGAACAACATCTTCACCATGGAACCACTCCTTAGTGGATCTTAGGTTGAGACTAATGGAAACATTTCCTGAGTCTACTAATCAAGGAAACCCATCTAATTGGAATCCTTTTCCTTTTCCTTCTTCTGGAAATATTGGTGCTCCTTATATGGAAACGTTGTCCCTTCCTAGTTTTACCATTGGTTTTCCAGTTTTGTTATTTTCGATCCCTATGGTTATGAATGTCCAAATTGTTTATCAACCAAGTTATCCTCCTCCTGAACAATATGAACCTCATGTTGATCCTAAAGTTGATCATTTTCCTTCTTCACCTATTGTTTCTTCCTCCCTTTCTTCCTCTTCGCCTGGTCAAATTCTTGATTTGAGTAACCAGGGAGTTAAGAAGAATAAGAAAAGGACAAAGAAGAAGAAGAAAAATAAGCAATAGGGGGAACTAAGAAACCATTGATACTGATGCAACTAGTATGGAGGAACCTTCCAACCAGCCCTGAAAATTCTAATTCCCTTGCAATTTTATGTAAGGGTAATCACCTTCTTAGAGATTGTCTTGGTATTCCCAAGGTATTATAAGTGTGGTTGACAGGCTCACATCGGCCTTTGTCGTTAGATTCTGGAGATCACGCTAGTGATAAACCCTCAACTAGTGATAGTAAGGTCCATGGGAAAAAGGTTAAATTCAAGTTTCCTTGTAAGTTATGTGAAGGGAACCATCCTATTCACCTTTGTCCTTATATGGATGAAGCCTCAAAAGCATTGGAAAACCTTACAGCTTCTCAGCCTCATCTCTTGGTTGGTTATCGAAAGATTTCCCTTGATCCTCCATTAATTGAGGAAGTAATTGATTTGAATCCAATCAATATGACTCTCTCTGAACGTTAATCCCATGAGTTTTCTCCCGACTAACATCAGTTGAGAACATGGTTGACTCGATTTCACCTTCAGATGATCGTACCATTCTCATAGAGATTAAAATTCATACTGATCATGTTATTGTTTCTTCGGATTCCAATGAACTTGGGGGAAATACTCTCGTTCCCATAGTACAAGGAGACAATATTCTGATTCCCGTAGAACAAGGGGGAAGTTCTCACATTCCCAAGACACCTCTTCCTATTAGTATGGTCACATGCTTTGATTGGAGTGGACTAGTAGGATATCATCTTCCTTATTACATGCCCTTTTAGATCACAATACAAGATTGAAATATAATCGTACCTAGAACAATAATAGATGAAGGCGCATAGTTTAGTATGTTTTCCTCAACTAGTTGGAAAGATTTAGGTTCTCTGCAGCTTTTTCCCATTACCCATAATTTTTTGGCTTTTAGTAGAGGAACCAATCAACTATTAGGGATCCTTCCTAAGTTTCCTATTACCTTGGAAGGAAATAATTTCTATATCGATGTGATGGTAGTCCAAGGTAATTTTTATTTTCATTTACTCCTTGGGCGTGACTATCTTTATGTCATGGGAGCTCTTGTCTCTTCTCTATTTCGTGTGATATATTTCTTGCATGAAGGAAGAATCGTGACCATTGATCAACTTTCGTTCATTGGTCCTAATTTGACTCCCAATCAAACAACATCCCTAAATGGTCCTTATATGCAAGTGGTATCTCCCCCACCACAGGTTAATTATGTGGCAACCTGTTCCACGCCTGTGTATACTGACGATATAGTAAGTGATGTAGTGCAACATGTACCGGGGACATTAGAGCCTCATCTTTCCATTAGATCCCTTGATGTGTATCCCTTCCAGAGTGTTTTTCTCCCATCTGATGATAACCTCTTGTAAGACATGGCCTTCTCCGGACCATGATCAAGGTCCTTAGAGAAAAATTCCTTTTCTTGTCCTAAGCTCCTTAAAAAATGAAACAAGTTCATCGCAGCAGAATTCCTTTACATGTGTCAAGCTTGTTAAAAATTGAAATAATGTCTATGAGCATAGTTATTTTCATGTGTCAAGCTCATTAAAAAATGAAACAAATCCACTTCTAATTCGAGTCTCTCGTTAGATATCGTAAATTCCCAGTAGGGTATTTCACTTGATCTTGTAAATAAGCCTTCATTCCATCCACGTGTTAGAGACTAGTAGTCTAATTAGGTGAATGAAATGAAGTTTTGGGGGCATGTACCTAGAATTGAGTCATTAGGCAGGGGGCATGCAAACTTATTTCAAGCATAATTTGGCTCATGTTTCAAGCTTGTGAAAAAATGAGACCAATATCAAGCATAGTTTCCCATGTTTCAAGATTCTGTAAAAATGAAACCATTCCCATTTCACCTCTCATGATTGCCATTTTTATCAGCCTGTTTTTACCAGATGATCCTTGATTTTCTCTTTCCATCACCACCATCTTCTTGGCCGATCATACACTTTCACTTGGGTTTTACCCTTTCCTGAGGAACTGTTGTGATGAGTGGTCTTATTAGCTAGCTTCTTGACCTTTACGTGTTTTGAGCAGTTCCACCTTGACCAAAACCAGTTGCTAACATTTATACCACTTGTTCCTCCAGGAGGAGTCCTCTTTCAACTCTTTTCAGACACCCAGAATATGAAAATATTTCTGAGCACTTGTCTTTTCGAACTCATAAAAACAAATGAAAAGATGTCTACTCAGTATAAGTTTAACCCTTTTCCGGAGTAAGATAGACTAACTACGAAAAATAAATACCTTAGTCAAACATGGATAAGAGGTTCTCTTGAGTATATTTTTCTACCTTTTAGGACTTAAAAAACTATCAGATATACGAAAAGGGACATTTGGAGTTTTCTTTTCCGCCTGTTTTTCAAACTCTCTAGACATGAAAAAGATGTCGAGTTTTACCTTCACTGGACTTGTTAAAACATAAAACAGTGATGGACTTGTCGAACATGACAAGGCCGAACCACTCCTTCTTAGGGTTAATTAAATATACTCAGAGGGATTCATCTGAAGGATGAAATTACAGATCAAGCATATGTTATTCCCCTTAATCTTGTTAAAAAATAAAGAGGTATTGAACAATATGGTTGGGGAAATTGGGAAAATATGGGATTCCATTTTGCTAAATTGCAGTGAGTCTCTCTAAAACATGACACTTTTTTATCTAAATGTAATGTATTAGTGTTGTTGTGCTAAGTATCCAAACAATAATTAAATTGTGTGCATAAGGCTTACTGAAGTTTGCAGGTTAAACAAATGGTTTTAACTTAGTTAAACGGATTTCTGTGTGAGGTTAAAGCATGTAAATTAGCTTGTATAACACTGTGCAACAGTAAATAACAGAGAATAAAGCATCACATATGACAATACTCAGAAATTTGATGAAGCAGTTCAACCCTCCTGGGCTGTTAAGTCCCTATATTACTACTGTAGTCCCTTGTTATGTTAGTGTAGCCCCCTTTATTGTTATTGTTGTACCCATGTAACCCCCACATTTTTATTATTGAACCCTTGTTGGGTATGTGTTATATTCTTTCCACGACTAGCCACACGCGCTGTACGTTGCGCCGAGCGCAGCAGGGGGGTCACAGGGGGGGCGGCAGCCCCCCCCTATCAGGGTCCAAGGCAGCGCCCCAGCAAAATTTTTTTTGGTATCTGGTCCCACTCATATGCGAACCCACCCATGTTTTGTGCATGAGTTTGCACATGGTTTTGGGATACGATGGTTTTCGGCCCCTGGTATTTTGTAGATCCGGTCAAGGGAACTACGGTTATGTTCTAATCTAGGGTTAATGGATTGGGGTTTATGTATGCTTCGGCATGTATATATATGTGTTGTAACACTAAAAAGAATATAATGAAAAATCAAGCTGGTCGTCCCGATTTGGGATCCAGGGGAAAATCTCTGTGTTTATCTGTTTTATGTTTTATGCTCTCGCTATTGTTTATTTTCTGTTATAAGATTCGTGTGTAGATAATTTTTGTTCAGGGTTAAAACCTACATTTGGTATCAGACCTGTTTAGGCTTCAAGGGGATGCCTTTGCTGCTGAGGGTTCTTTGCTCATGCCTGAGGTAGACCCTGTTCAATGGGAGATCTGCGGGATCGATTCTTGCGGTGAAAGAAGATGGCAAGCGACGGAAAGATAGAGATCAAAAAAATTAATTGTCAGAGTTTTGAGTTATGGAAGCTCAAGATGGAGGATCTGCTGGTGGATAAAGATCAGTGGATTGTGGTAGATCCAGGTACTAAACCAACAACAATGTCAGATGAATACTGGAAGAAACTGGATTGGAAGGCTAAGAGCACAATACGGTTGTGTGTCTCAGATTCAGTATTATTGAATGTATCTAGGGAAGCTACGGAGAAGAATTTGTGGGAAAAACTTGGGACTTTGTACCAATCTAATTCTTTGGTGAATAAGTTGTTCCTGCGGAAAAAGCTGTATAACCTGAGGATGAAGGATGGAGACTCAGTGACAGAGCATCTGAACACCTTCAATACTGTGGTAAGTCAGCTGTCATCTGTTGATATTAAAATCTCAGATGAAGATAAGTGCATCAGTTTGTTGTGTTCTCTACCAGACTCGTGGGATAGTCTGGTTATTGCAATAGGTAGCAATACAACTACCTTGAATTTTGATGACATTGTCTCAGCCTTGCTATCGGAGGAAATGAGACGGAGAAATATGGAGGGTCAGAATGAAGATGCCTTATCTGTACGAGGAAGGTCCCAGAACAGAAACAAGAATAAGGTTTCGAGTGGGAGATCTAAATCTAGAGGGAGATCTAAATCTCCTGGAAAGTTTGTAAAGGTGTGCTGGAAATGCGGAAAGGAAGGGCACTGCAAAAAGGACTGCAGATCTAAAGCTCCTGAGAAAGGAAAGGGATCTGATGATGCTCCTTCTGCAGAGGCAAAAACCACCTCGGATGAAGGTGGGGATGTGTATTTGGCTTCTTCTTCGAATACACATGTAGATCATGAGTCATGGTTGATTGACTCAGGTGCATCCTTTCACTTCACTCCCCATAGGGAGTGGTTCTGCGAGTATGAGAAATATGATGGTGGTGATGTCTTCCTAGGGGATGATAGGAGGGCCAGAATCATCGGACGTGGAAAGGTCAAGCTGAAGCTGCAAGGTGGAAGGATTAGAACACTTCCTGGTGTTCTGCATATTCCTGCATTGGCCAGAAATCTAATTTCTGTAAGCAAGATGGATGATGCAGGTGTAAAAACAGTGTTCGAGAAAGATGTCTGCAAGATGGTTCGGGGAGCACTGGTATTAATGCGGGGAGTTCGGACTGGAACTCTGTACAAGCTACAAGGTAGCACTGTTATTGATGGGTGTAACAGTTCTGTGGTTCCTGAAAGTGGGACGGAAAGTCTAGCTGTCTCTGAAGAAAAGACCATGCTATGGCATCAAAGGCTTGGACATATTGGAGAGAAGGGCCTTCGGATACTGCATAGAGATGGTATGGTAGAAGGTATGTCTAATTGCTCTCTGGATTTTGATTTCTGTGAACATTGTGTATATGGGAAGCAGAATCGGGTGAGTTTTCCTTCTGGTGCTAAGACGGCAAACAAGATATTAGAACTTGTGCACAGTGATGTGTTTGGACCTGTGTCAGTTCCATCACTGGGAAAGTCTGTGTACTATGTTTCATTCATAGATGACTTCTCAACGAATACATGGATATATTTCTTGAGGAAGAAATCTAAAGTCTTTGAAAAATTTAAAGAATTTAAGGCTCTGGTGGAAAACCAGACAGAGAAGAAGATAAAGGCGCTAAGGACAGATAATGGTGGGGAGTTCTGCAAGAAGGAATTTGAAGAGTTATGTAGGAAGCGTGGTATAGCACGACAGAAGACTACTCCATACACACCTCAGCAAAATGGAGTTGTAGAAAGAATGAATAGAACATTGATGGAAAAGGAAAGAAGCATGCTCAGTGGTACCAGGTTAGGACAAGAATTCTGGGCAGAGGTAGTGTAGATTGCATGTTACTTGGTTAATAGATCACCTTCATCAATGTTGGAGAATAAGACTCCACATGAGGTAGGGACAGGTAAGAAACCCTCTCTTTCACATCTAAAGGTATTTGGATGTGATGCATATGCACATGTTCCAAAGGAGAAAAGGGCCAAGTTGGATAATAAATCGAAAGATGCATCTTTAGTAAGGTATAAGGATGGTTTAAAAGGTTACAAGCTTTGGAACCGAAAAAAGAAGATTGTGTACAACCGAGATGTGGTGTTTAGGGAGTGAAAGATGTTGTTAAACATGAAGGCATACCAAAAGGAACACGAGAAGATGAGTTTGAGCTAAAGGAGGAATCCAAACTCTACAACGGAAGAAGATTAGGAAGAGGAAGTTCAGCAACTCGACTTTGAGAAGATCGGTTCGGGGAAAAGAAGACACCCCGAAGGTATAGTCACATCTCTTTCTATTCGGGTTTTGCCTTAACTATAACTATGATCCCAGAACTGGAGGGGAGGCATTAGATTTAGAAGGGATAGAGAAAACTACCGGAAGAGGCAATGGTTGATGAAATGACATCCCCTTGCATAAAAAATGAGGCATGGGATTTGGTGAAGTTGCCGAATTTGGAAGGAAGCTCATCAGGAGAAAATGGGTGTTTAAGAAGAAGATGAATGTAGAAGGCAGGGTAGAGAAATACAAAGCTCGATTAGTAGCAAAATTTCATTCCCAGGTGCTGGGAATTGATTTTGGTGATATTTTTTCTCTTGTTGCCAAAGTTACTTCTATTAGATTACTTTTATCTGTTTCTGCTACATTTGATTTTGAGGTAGAACGGATGGATGTGAAGACAATATTTCTTCATAGGGATCTAGAAGAGGAGATCTACATGAAGTAACCTAAAAGTTTTTTGTGGTGAAGGGTAAAGAAAGAACTAGTATGCGAGGTTGAAGAAGTCTCTGTATGGTTAAAACAATCACCAAGGATGTGGGTATCGAAATTTGATACCTATATACGGGGACTTGGCTTCACGAGAAGAAAGGAGAATCACTATGTTTATTTTAAATTAATTGGTGACCATGTTATGTATTTGGTCTTGTATGTGGATGATATGTTGTTAATTGGAAATGACAAAGAAATTATCCAAGATTTGAAGACCCAACTGTTCTCCAAATTCGACATGAAGGATCTTGGTGCTGTAAACTATATTTTGGGCATGGAAATTAAGAGAGATCGGGAAAAGAGGAAGCTCTGGTTAAACCAGAGGAAGTATGTCGAGACTATATTGCAGAGGTTAATGTCAAGGATGATAAATAATTGATATTCCTATTTTCATATAGGTGAAAAGTTGTTTGCTAAACGATGTTAAAATACAAAGAGAAGAGAGTATATACATTTCATATGCGAGTGCGGTGGTTGGCACGATGTACTTGGCCAGGCATATTATTGTTGAACATTGCACATGCGATGGGAGAAGTATTGAGCAGGTTATGTCAAAGGTTTATGTCAAACCCGGGGAAGGAGCATTGGACAGCAGTGAAGCGGGTTTTCAGATATTTATGTGGCACTAGTGATTATGGCTTGTGCTACCAAGGAACACCAGGATTGGAAAGAATGTTACGGTATTCAGTGATTTTCGTGGCTCTGGTAGGGGTGAAGATGGGATCAAGAAGATCTCTGAGTGGGTATGTGTTTAGCCCATTTGGAGGTGCAGTCAATTGGATGAGTAAAAAACCGTCCTCATCGCCTTTCTTCAGGCAGAGGCCTAGCAATACATATGTGCAAAACAGAAACGGTTGGATTCAGGAATTGTATTCGATATGAGTTTTATTTAACAAAAACTATAGATGTTTTGGTATTAAGTGCAATTTTCCTGGCTAAGAACCATGCTTATCATTCAAAGACAAAGCACATTGATGTTCAATATCACTTTGTTAGAGATATGGTTGAGGCTAAAAGGGTGTTGCTGGTAAAGGTGGACACTTTGAAGAATGTTGCAGATGCATTGACGAAGTCTGTGAGCACTCGGAAGTTCTCTTGGTGTAGAGAAACAATGGGTGTTGAAGAATTGGCCCAATGACTAAGCTCTCCTGTGGCCCCCTGTGGAAAGAAAACAACAAGTGGGAGAATGTTGGGTATGTGTTATATTAACAATAATACATACTTGCTCACGGAATTCAAGGGGCGCAGTGAAGGTGGAGAGGGCGACGACCCTCACAATAGGTGAGCGGCACTGCAGCGAAATTTTTTTTGGTATGTGGTCCCACTCATATGTGACCCACCCATGTTTTGTGCATGAGTTTGCACATGGTTTTGGGGTACGATGGTTTTCAGCCCTTGGTATTTTGTAGACCCGGTAAAGGGAACTACAGTTATTTTCTAATCTAGGGTTAATGGATTGGGGTTTATTTATGCTTCGGCATGTATATATATGTGTTGTAACACTACAAGGAATATAATGAAAAATCAAGTTGGTCGTCCTGATTTGGGATCCAGGGGAAAATCTCTGTGTTTATCTGTTTTATGTTTTATGCTGTCGCTATTATTTATTTTCTGTTATAAGATTCGTGTGTAGATAATTTTTTTTCAGGGTTAAAACCTACAACCCTTACATTATTATTGTTAGGTCGGCTAGGATTACATTGTGGCCCCATGGACTCCTATATATAGAAAGGAGGTTTTATCATTTGTATCATCCAAGAATTGTTCATTCATGTAATATATTTGAGGTTTCCCCCTCGAAGTGGCTTATTTCTAAGGTGTTGATATCTATTTTCTTCTATTTTTGGAGCTGGTTTCACAACAGTTGCTATCAGAGCTTTGGATTCTAGGGTTTCGCTGCTCCAAATAGGTCATCATGGATTTTCGCTATAAATATTTTTCTACGAAGGTTCAGAAGCTGAAAGTTTTAGAGTGCGAAGTCAAAATTTAGAGGAACATCATAAAAAAATTTCAGAGCTTGGTTCGCAATATTTTCGGAGATATGATCTGTGGAAGTTAGGGATTTTTGCAGGCTCCTCAATTTAACCTAAACATGTCATCGCGGAATTTTTGCTATAAATTTTTGTCTATGAGGGTTCAAAAGATGAAATTGTTACAGAGTAGAGCTGAAATCCCGAGGAACCTCTTGTAAAAATTTCATATCTTGGTTCACAATATTTTGGGAGATATGATCTGTGGAAGTTAGGATTGTTTTAGGCTCCCTAATTTCATCTCAAAGAGGTGACCGTGGGAAAAACATCATAAATCTCTCTCTTAGCATCGGATTGGGATTCTACAAAAAGTGGCCACAAGTACACGGACTGTATTTTTTGCTATATCAATTTTAGATCCGAAGGAAGAAACAGTGACACGTGGAAAGTCATACAAGTTCACTCTACTGAACCAATCCATAATTAGGTCATTGTAGGAGATTGGACATAACTTTTTCTTGAAGAATCCAAATCAGGTCAAACCTATGGAATTTGAAAGAGGATTCAGAGGGATACCTCGAGGCCAAATTTTAGATATTGAAGATACGAAATCATAGATATAATTGAGTTTCAATATCGAGCTCCTCAAAAGCAAGAAAAAGGTGTGTATTTTTTTTCCAAATTGCATAAGTCTTGTGTAAAAAAATCAGTTTGAAGTGATTCCAAGGGCCTATTTAAGCATATATTTCAGTATTGGGTTCAAAAATGTCTCCTAAAAAGAATTCAACACCCATTAATCCATCATAAATCTATACTATGATGCATGAAGAGGAAGAATTGCAGTATGAGATATCAAAATTACGGTACCAAGTGCAACAAATTTCAATCTTATGAAGAGAAACTGAAGATGACATATATGGTTTAAAAGAAGAAATGGAGGCTAATTTGGATGGTTTGAAGGATCAAATGAAATCTAATATGGTTGATAAATTATTGGAAGATCACATCGAGCATCAACAACAAGTTCTCCAACTCTCAAATGATAACCTAACTTTGGTGCAGAATCAAATGAAACAAAAGGAATATCAACATCACATCGAAAGAAGCTATGAAGCAGTCACAAAAACAAGAACTCGACAAGTACAATAAATTTTAGAGTATCTCAGCAAGTGGAAGAACTTTCCTACAGAATTTTCCACATGGGAGGATGAGAGTTTTATACAGAAGCATCAAGAAATAATCAAGAGTTCAGGACAACACTTGTTTGAAGGAGAGGGGCATGTTAAGTCCCTATATTATTAGTTTAGTCCTTTGTTATGTTAGTGTATCCCCCCTTATTGTAGTGGTTGTACCCATGTAACCCCCATATTTTTATTATTGTGCCCTTACATTATTATTGTTAGGTCGACTAGGATTACATTGTGGCCCCATGGACTTCTATATATAGAAATGAGGTTTTATCATTTGTATCATCCAAGAATTGTTCATTCATGTAATGTATTGGAGGTTTCCCCCTTGAAGTGTCTTATTTCTAAGGCGTTGATATCTCTTTTTCTTCTATTTTTGGAGCTGGTTTCACAACATGGGCTACATTTGCTGGTCCAGCTCCCAATGGCATGTCCCTCATATATCATTGCTCAAAAATGGTAAGTACATGTGAATAAAAGCCTCAAATGGCTACACTCTCTATAAAAAAAACTTCGGAATGCTTGAATTAGTCAAGAATGACTACTTATTTGCAGAAAACAGAGAATGGATTCTCAATACACTGAAAACACCCTAGTGCCCCTAGTGGCTCCTTGACCTATCCTGAAGAAAAACCTACACAAGATGACCTCTAATGGCTCTAAAACATCAACTAATGTGTTCATAATGTCAAAATTAGCCAAAAATGACTATTTATTCATAAAAAATGGTCAAGTATCCAAAGAGTTATGACCCAAACTGTAAACTGCCCAATTTCCCTTAAAACACTCCACTAATTGTAGAGGACTTGAGTTATCTGTAGTTTAAATTAGTGGTTTTCACCAGTTTTGGTGGGCACACTCCAAAATTAGCGGACGATTGGGCTTAACATTAAATGTGAGGGGCAAGTCGGTCACATGCCACCCCCACCGCATAATCTACTAATCGTTAGAACTCCGACACATTCGATGGAGCCTAGAGTTATGGTTCCCTTAACCATGACATAAATAGTAATTACCTGCCATGTAATCGCTGTCGAGTTAACCGCCAGACTAATTATTTACAATCTCCGTCGGGTTAAAGTGTGGGTCATGGTCTCAGTGGACAGATGTATGGTGGGGGGTGTTAGCCACCGATAAAATTTTGTCATACCAAATGGTGGCTAAATGATTTTGGAGCCTTCAAGAAACAGATTTTATTGCAAAAAGTGTTACCTCTTGAAGTCTCATGAAGAAATCTGGTCATTAATCTTAAACTTTACTATTGTTTCCATTTCGTACTCTGAAAATTCTACTATTTTCATAAGTCAAAACACTGCTGCAAAGACCCTTTTCCTCCTTCCACCACAAAACTAACCTTCACTTTTTACCTCTTTCTTCCATAAAATTCCTCTATTTTTTCATGATTTTCCTTCTTCCATTCATGAAAATCCACTTTGTAAGGTTTAAAACCCACTTTTTAGCCTTACCGAAACCCTCAAATCCCTTTAAAAACATTGAAAAATCATAAAAATTTCATGTTCTTTGTTACAGGCTTTAGCCCCTTTGGCTAAACGCCCTAACCACTTCCCCACATGTGCCCTTGCCATAAAAACCAGGCGCTAGTCTCATTAGCGCTTATCGCATCGGAACTAAATCAACGAGCGCAAGTCTTTTGCCATGTTCCGAAACTCCAATGTGATCAGTCTTTGGATTTAGAACCCCCGATCTCATTATCTTTTCATATAACTCATGGGCCCGCCTTTGGCACTTAAAATCTTGTAATATTTTTTCCCCGACGTTCTTTTTTCTTTGTAAAACCCAAAAACCCATTTTTCCAAAGTTTTGATCTAAAAAGCCAAATCACGTGTTAAATGAAAAATGGTTAGATTAAAAAGACTGATCGCGCAATCGCATTGGAAAAAATTCAAATGGGCTGATTAAAAAGGCCACATCAAAACTCCCAATGCGATTAAGTCCCATATCCATAGTCCCCGGTCCTTTGCTTTCTTTGAAAAAACCAAGTGCAAAAGCCAAAACTCTTATCGCATCGGAAAATTTTTAATGGGTTGATTGAAAAGCCCAAGCCCGAAGGCCCGACCCTGATTAACCCCTATATACATGAGCCCGGGGCCTATCAGATGTCTATATAAAACTAGGCCCGCATCCAGGCGCCCAATCACATCAGAACTTTTCCTTTGGTGTGGTTTAAGTGTTTACCACTGCCGATTGCAATGGCCCAATCGCGCATTCGCATCGCCTCACTCTCGACTGCCAATTGCGATTTCCCCCGATGTTTCACCATTGATTTGATCTGCAGATCGACGGTCTGCAATTAATCACATCACAACTTTCGATTGGTGCAGTTTCTCGCCATCCCCGATTGCGATCCCCCGATTGCGATCCTCCGATTGGATCTGGACCGTCCACGTGTCCAGATCGGACAGTCCAAAATCACTACGTCTTATTCTTCTCCCCACTCTCCTTTTTGCCTCTTCTACGCAGATCTCCACCGTTGGATGAAGCCATCCAACGACCACGCTCTCTCCCGACGCCTTCTGAAGCAGTTTACCAAATAAATGCAGGATTTTGTAATTTTTGTGTGTTTTTTGCAGGATGTAATGGATATCGAATGTTTTAAAGGGAAAATAAAAGCCAAAGGGTGACGATATTTCAAGATTTGTTTATTAAAGGGATCCATTTAAAATTTTTCGATACCACGATCCGTCGGCGCATCATGAAGCGCTGATACCATAAGAAACCTCCGCGGATCTGCACATCAACAAGACACCATGAAGAGAAAGATAATTAAAGAGTATCAGACCGACAGCACAGAACCAAAGTAGAAAATTGTTTAAAGACTGTTAACACAGTTTGGAGGTTTAAGACATTAATTTGATTGAATCAAAGATCTGATTCACAATTAAAGGAAGTTTGAAGACGAGAAGACAGAGATTAGGCTTAATTAAAGACTAAAACATAGAATTCAAATATACTACAGGTGTTTTAGGTTAAAATAAAATATCTGTCAGTTCAAACAGCCTACGCTGCCACATCAAGGGAAAATTGAATCCCCCAGCTACCACAAAGCCACCTACAGCCTCAAAGGAATCAAAAGGAGGCCGAGTTATTGGCGAACCAAGAGAATTTGCATCAATGCGGCCGAACAGTTATTTCCACCAAAGGAATTTATCATAAACTATCAACAGAAGTTATGTTAAGGATAACGCAGAGCCTTAAAGTCAACAATTTCTTTCCAATAAAGCTCAAATAGTTAATATAACCAATTAATACAGGAGAAATATCAGAATGTTCTCCATCGAGCCCCTCAAAGGCTGAGAGACAACGAACTGTATTAATTCAACTTAGAAGATATTTATCCCATTCCACCTCCTCATTCTTCTATAAATACTTCTGTAGAAGATGAGAAGTTGTTGGTTGTTGTTTGATCACCAGTTGTAATACTGAAACTCTCTGAAATAAATACATAGTCCGTTGAAGTTGAAGAAGAAACTGAAGTCTTGGAAACCTTGATGATGTTGTTACATGCTTGTTCCTGAGAAGGCTCTATCATTGGATCCATGAGCTTGGCTATCGGTGAAGTATTCTGACCTGTCTTATGTTTTCCCCTGTTTTCATTATGTTCCATAATTTATTATTACAGTAGGTTGAAATTTTTAGGCTAAGAAATGACTCTTGGAAGCACCTCAGACCTGTTCATCCTTCACTGTTTCATGTTTTCTTCTGCTGAAGTATTTTAGAGTCTTTAATCTCTCTCTTTAATCTTCATGCTTGTTTGTTTCCTTAATAGTTCGAACAATTGGTTTCAGCATGATTTATGGTTCTCCCTGCTTGTCTGCTGCCACTTAAAAATTGTTATTGAAGTCTCCCTTTGAAGTTATTTGCTTATAGTGAATCAAAGAGGTCTGTTTTGATCTTGGCCTTTGTCCTCACTTAAATAGTTGGCTTAAAGGTCGTTATAATTATGATCATAGATGTCTTTAGGTGTTCCCTCTTCTATGACTATAATTATCAGTAAATATTTTATGTTTCTAAGTCCTTTAAAATAAATCTTTGAGAAAATAGGGTGTTCCCCGAATCTTAGATTTCATTTTAAAAGTTGTTTTTAAATCATTATTTGCTTAAAGGTGTGATTTGTAGAATTTATGGTTAGCCCTATCTATCAAAGAGATCTTTATGATTCAAGTTGTGCTTTCAAATTCCCTTTGTTTGAGGATTAAAACTTCTCTTTCTAAATCATTAATGTCCATCTCATTCCAAAACCAAAGGATCCTGCGGCCAAGTTAGATTTGCCCTCTGATATCCAATATCCATTGATAAGCATGTTATGACCTTTTCTTGACTCCATTTCCCAATGAACCAGATATTTCTCTATCCTATATATCTTTCCTAGGCCTTTCATGTTCTGCTATATCATTCCAACCAAACAAACAAACAAATAAACACATGCACTTAATAACTAGTCTAAAACTAATACTCAAAGCACACAAGATAAACCTTTGCAAACAAAATTTTGAGAGATCCCTCTCTGAGAACAGGAGGACTAGATCCTGTAACTCTAAATATTGGTTCTGATGTTGCCTTGTCTTTTGATTTTCCAAACTATCAAAATAGGGGACACCGACATAATGGCGATCACAGTGGGACACTAAGTAAAATCTTCAAAACAAAGCACTCACTGTCTAAGTATAACATAGGTAACCTCCCTCAATCACTACCTAACAAATGGTAATCATGATAGGACTTAATTGAATTAGTGACAAACTAAGTAACCCTTAGGATTCTCGTAAAGCCTTATCAAACCTTGAATATTTCAGTTACCAAGCCATAAGAGTGAACTTTGTATGCTTTTACACCTCAGCTAGGTGTTAAGTCAGATTTAGGACACTCTCATAACCTAAAAAATCAAGAAACTCAGAAAAACCCAAAAACATTTCAATTTGGCTTCATAATAAGCATGGTGGTGGAACCATCCAATATCTTACCTTCATAAAAAACTAAAAGTTTCCACCTAGCGACTTCACTAGCCCCAGTAGGCCTATTATTCATCTAGGTTCCCAAATCTCTTTAAGACTGTGTTAACCAGCCTTGAAGAAAGTTTAGAAGCCTAGTCCCATTTTAGACAAAACATCCTGAGAGGTGAAGCTTCCAAAAACAGTCCCTAAAACCCCCACCTCTCTCATTTTTTAAAATCAGTCTGGCTTCACATAGGATCAATACTAGATCCCATCCAGACCCAAATCCTCCTTTAATCGTTGACAATCCTGAGAGAATTTTGTGGTAGACTTCTAACTCTCGAAATTCAGTTTCTAATAGGAGCCTCTTAAGAAAAAATTCTGTCCCTAAAAACCTTGTGGTCTTAGAGGATTCACACTTTGATTTACATCATACAAAGAACATCTTTAGAACCAGATCTCAAGGTGACTTAAACCAAACTGACCTTGATATTGCAAGTTTGCAACAAAGCTTCAGTAGAGAAACCTCACCTTCCACTCCTAATTCCCAGCTTCTTTATCACTTTAGACTTTTTCATAACAAGTCTGCTCAAAATCAGTTTGCTGGCCCAAGTTTTTCTTCCACTCCAATTCATACTACCACTGTGCAAAACACTCCTGTTCAACCCACTTTCACTACTGTAAATCCACCCTTATTTCTAGCCATGGAAACATGGTATGCCCCATTAGTGTTACCACAACCTCTACTTCCCTTACCAAATGATTACCAATCTAAAATCCTTCACTTCATTGGAAAAGAGTCTACAGTAGCTCAACAACATGTAGATAGGATGGGAGATGCATTTGATTACATGGAGATAGAGGAATAAACTGTCAAAATGAGGATCTTCGCTCAAAGTTTAGGAGGAGATGTAAAGAAAGGGTTTAAAAACTTACCTCCTAACAGCATAAATGATCTCCCCGCCTTGCATCAAACATTCGTCAACAAATGGGAACTCAAAAAGAATCCTCTCCAAATACTAGCAGAATATAGCAGCCTCAAGAGAAATCAAGGAGAGAGTGTTCCTGACTACTCCACTAGGTTCAATAGCGTTTATAATGCTCTTCCACCTCACATGAAGCCTCCTCAAGGCATGGCCTTAGTAAGATATCCCGAAGGCCTTGATGTGGACATGATGTATCAGTTAAGGGAGAGGGACTACTTAACCTTAGAAGACATGCAGAAAGGAGCTGTGAGCGTAGAAGCAAACATAATTGAGAAAAGAAATAGGTTGAGATCAGAGAAGAGGGTAACTTATAAAGATGACACTACACCCTCCACATCTAGCTCAAAGACAGAACAGATGTTGGAAGAGATCATGAAAAGGATGAGCATACTTGAGAGAACACAGCCAAGAGACAATCAAAACAACTCCCAAAACAGAAATAGAAATCAGAATTATAGAAGGGACAACAATCAAGATAAGCAAAAAGAAAGTGACCAACAGATTAGACCTCCCTTTCAACAGAACTATGTAGATCAATATGAAGAAGATAGGGAGTTGGAAAGGTTGGAAGAATCTCATGTAAACTTGATTGGATCAGACAGTGGGGATGATGTTTTCCTCACTGAGGAAGAACAAGATTTCTTCTCTTATGATCAAAATACAAACACCTATGAAGATTTTGATGACTATAGATTGGGTTTTGAAAATGCAATCATGGAGGTACACAAACAGTATGATCTTAGGAGCAAGGGAAACATAGATAATTCAAAGGATAAGAACACTAGCACTGCTGTCAAGAAAAACGCAGAAAACCAGCCCAAAAAGACAGCAAAGAAAACCAACATTTTGGCTAAGAAACCAGACTTAAACAAAGATAAAGGTGTCCAGCCAAATGTTGAACAGAGTAACCCTAGCACTTCAGCTAGTGGTCCTAATAAAACTGTCCCAATTACCAGTCCAAACAAGGTTCAAAAAATCAAAGTTGCTGAAAAGAATTCAATTGAAAAGACAGATGTAAATATAAATAAGTCAATTATTCTTTTCAGCCTTGAGGGAGAGATTGCTAAGATAAAAATTACCATCCCCCTAGCTGAACTAGTAACCCAAGAGGTGTACAAAAACCAAGTTTTGAAAGCTTTGAACTTAGGAAATGATACTGACACCTTAAACTTGACAGATGACAAACCTGAGTTGTTGTTTGGTCCAGAAGTTGAAGGAAAATACCAAGAAGGGGTTGTCCCTCCCTTCTATGTTAGCTTGAACATACATGAGAAAATTTTACACAATGCTATGTTAGACTCGGGAGCTTCACACAATCTAATGCCCAAGGTAGTGATGGAAAGCTTAGGCTTAGAAATTACTAAACCATACAAAGACTTGTATTCCTTTGACTCAAGCAGAGTCAAATGTTTGGGTTTAATCAAAGATTTGTGTGTTAACTTGTCCCAAATCCCTGCTAAGAGTTTAGTCATGGACATAGTTGTAGCTGACATTCCCCCTAAGTATGGCATGCTCTTATCCAGATCTTGGGGAGCCAAACTACAGGGAAGCCTTCAAATGGACATGTCTTATGCCACCATTCCCGTTTTTAATCAAAACAGAAGACTATACAGGGAATCTCACATGAAATACACGATGAGCAATATAGACAAACCAAACAACTCTCTAATCTATTCTATTCAATCAAGTTTAGATTCCTTTATCTTATGTAACGAAGATGAAATCACTCAGCCAGATAAGGAAAACATGGACCCAATCAGTTCACCTGAACAATCAAATCTTCCCTTCAATCAAATTCAAAACATTACCAATCAACAACAACAAGAAAATGAAAATAGGAATGACATACTTTGGACCCTAAACTTTGATGGATCTTGTAATAAAACAAGTGCAGGAGCAGGTGTGTGGATTCAAAATACAAAACAGAGTTTTTCATACAAATTGGATTTCCCATGCACTAACAATATTGCTGAGTATGAAGCACTTCTCCTAGGCTTACAACTGCTTAAACAGTTAGAAGCCCAGAGGATATCAATATTAGGAGATTCTAAACTTATCATAAAACAAATCAAAGGAGAATACTCAGCTAAAAATCCAAGACTTAGGGAATATCGAAACGTTGCCCTTGATCTATTAAAAACCTTTGAAAAGTATGAACTTATTTTCATTCCAAGAGGATTGAATCATCTAGCAAATGAACTCGCTTTCAATGCCAGCAATTTCCAAAAACCTGAAATAAATCAACAGCTCAGTTTAAAAGTAAAACACAGGCCTGTTGTACCTGATAACGAAGATCACTGGCAAGTGTTTGATTCTGACAAACACATAGATGATTTCTTGAAATCAGAAAATGATTTCAGCATACCAATATCAGAAACCAGCCATAAAGAAAATTGCTTATATATTGAACAAATCCCAGAAGTTGAAATGACATATACTGCTGATATAAATCATTATGAAAATCCTTTTGAAGCAGAGATAGCTGACAACACAGACCAAGAAGACTTGGAGGTTTTACAATGCAAAAATGATAAAATTCCAAGAGGTCTAGCACCTTTAGAACACCTTTTTTATTTTAATGACGTAGCCAAAGAACCAAGAATAGAGCCTGCGGAAACAAACATAGAAGAGCATAACATAAGCAGTCTAGCAGAACCCAAGATGATCAAGTTGTCCAGCACTCTCCCAGCTCACATAAAACTGCAGTACATAGAGTTTTTCAAAAAGTTTAAAGATGTTTTTGCTTGGGGATACAAATACCTAAAATCATACGATACCAGCATCATCCAGCATAAAATTTCTTTGAAGGAAAATCAGAAGCCTTTTAAACAAAAAATAAGGAGAATAAACCCCCTTTTACTCCCTTTAGTTAAGGCAGAAATTGAAAAGATGCATGTTGTTGGGATCATTGTACCAATTAGATATTCTGAGTGGGTATCAAACTTGGTTTCTGTTAGAAAGAAAATAGGGGAAATCAGGCTTTGTATTGATTTCAGAAATTTAAACAGAGCCTCTTTAAAAGACAACTACCCCTTACCCAAGATGGACCATATACTCCAAAGGGTAGTTGGGTCTAAAAGAATATCCCTCTTAGATGGGTTCTCAGGTTACAACCAGGTGTTAGTACTCCCAAGTGATCAAATCAAAATTGCTTTTACCACACCTTGGGGCACCTTTATGTATGTCAAAATGCCTTTCAGATTGATGAATGCAGGGGCCACCTTCCAAAGGGCCATGGACATAGCCTTCTCTGAAGATATTGGCTATTTCATAATCATTTACCTTGATGACATAACCGTTTTCTCAAAAACTGATGAGGAACATTTGATTCACTTAAGAAAAGTTTTTGAGAAGTGTAGGAAATTTGGCTTGTCATTGAATCCCAAGAAGACACTCTTTGGTCTCCAAGAAGGTAAAATTCTTGGCCATATAATTTCAGAAGAGGGAATCAAAATAGACCCTACAAGGATAGATGGAATATTGCAGATCAACCATCCAAGGAGCCTCAAAGAATTGCAATCTTTCATCGGAAAGATTAATTTTCTAAGGAGGTTCATTCCTAATCTTGCTGAGCTATTAAAAAACATTACAAACATGCTTAAGAAAGATGTCGGTGTAAAATGGACTTTACCAGCTAAACAATCATTTGAACTGGTCAAACAAGCTCTTACTCAAACACCAGTCCTGATTAGTCCAGATTTCACCAAAGACTTTTATATCTTTTATTTTGCATCTGAGCATACAATAGCTGCAGTTTTACTTCAAAAGAATGATTTGGGGCAAGAACAACCAATATCTTTCTTTAGTAGGGCCTTAAGAGATGCTCCTCTCAAATATAACATCATGGAGAAGCAAGCCTTAGCATTAGTGAAAGCATTAAAAGATTTTAGGGTCTATATTTTACACTCTCACATAATTTATTTTGTTCCACATACTGTTTTCAAGGACATTCTAAGTCAAGACCCTAATGGTAAAAGGGGAAAATGGATTGCAACTATTCTTGAATATGACTTAGAAATTAGGCCCACCAAACTAGTTAAAGGGCAAGGATTAGCAAAACTTATGGCTGAATCTAACTTTCAAGCACTGGACATGAATATGGTAGATGTGTTGGAAGAAATAGAAGAATCTAATGCTCCTTTTATTGAAGAAACATTTCTAAATTCTCCTTGGTATGCTGACATTATTTATGTGATTTTATATTTAAATGCCCCTCCTTTGTCTAAAACTAAAGCTAGATTCTTGAAACAAAAGGATTTGAGTTTTTGCATCTTGGATGGGGTATTATATTGGAAAAATGCTGTTGGAATTTTGCTTAAATGTTTACTTGAAGATGATGCAGGAAAGATCATGCATGAGTTGCATGAAGGAGAATGTGGAGGACACCTCTACTGGAAGGCCACAGCAAACAAAATTCTTAGATCTGGTTACTATTGGCCTACCCTTTTCCCAGACACTCAGAAATTAGTCATGTCTTGCCATAAATGTCAAATTTTTGATGGCAAGAGAAAAATCCTTCCCTTACCTTTACATCTTATCAGAGTTGAGGCACCTTTTCAAAAATGGGGGCTGGACTTCATTGGGAAAATTCATCCATCCTCCTCAGCTCAACATAAGTGGATCCTCACATCCACTGACTTCTTTACCAAGTGGATAGAAGCTATACCTTCCAGGAATGCTAATGACTCTGTCATTATCAAATTTCTTGAAACCAATATCCTATCCAGATTTGGTTGTCCCAGAAAAATCATAACAGACAATGATGATGCTTTTAAATCTAAGAAGATGGTTGATTTCTATTACAAATACCAGATAACCTTGGGCCATTCCACTACTTACTATCCCCAAGGAAATGGATTAGCTAAATCTTCCAACAAGAGTCTCATCAATATAATCAAAAACTATTGGAACAGAATCAAAAATCATGGCATAGTAAGCTAGTTCATGCCTTATGGGCTGATAGATTAACTACAAAGAAGTCAATAAATATGTCCCCCTATCAGCTAGTGTATGGTATGGACGCGGTTTTTCCCACCTCATTAGGAGTTCCAGTCATGAAACTCCTTCAAGAAGTGCAGATTGAAGAGAATGATATGCAGAGAAGAATCAACCAAACAATCCATTTACAACAGACCTGAGAGGAAGTCTATGAAAGAACATAGTTAGTCCAAGAAAATATGAAGAAGCTATTTGATAAGAGGACTAAGGAAAAAAAATTCCAGGTTGGAAATGTTGTTCTTAAATGGGATTCAAGAAGATAAGAGAAGGGAAAACATGACAAATTTGAGAACTTGTGGAAAGGACCATATATTATCCATACTGAGAGGGGTCACAATGCATTTTTCTTGAAAGAATTGAATGGAGAAGATCTATATGGAGGTTTTTTCAATGGCAAGATGCTCAAGCTTTAATTCTGCCAAGAATCTTAAGTTTCAAAGCATTTTATTTTTCATTGTAAATATCATAGTCTAACCATTGCATTCAAAGTTAGAAAAATCAAAAATACAAAAACAAAGAAAGAAAGAAAAGAGGGCATATTGTAAAAACAATAAAGGTATGGCCCCATACCAAAAAAGAGAGAAATAAGTTTTGAAAGTGTGCAAGCTTAAATACCACTACTAAAAAACACACTTCTAGTCAATCAAACTGCCTAATATTGACTAATTAGCCTTTAAATTTTCTACTGATAGGATAGTGAATTCGATTTGCCAAACTATTTAATCTTGGCTTATCATTAGATATATTAGGATAGAAATCAAAGGTGCAAACATACTCAAAATCTGAACCTAACATTTCAAAAAGAGAATGACTCAAATCTGTTTTGTTTTCTGAGCCAAAAAGGATAAAAATCTGGTTCTAATTAGCTCAAAATCTGAACCAGATGGAAAAGGAGAAACAACTCAAATAAAGTCAAAATAGAGCTGTAAAAAGATGAAGGAAGTGCTTTGAATTTTTAGAGCTTAAGCCTTCATCATTTTGATTTAAGTTTCTGCAAATAAAAATCTATGTGCAACTTGTTTTTATGCCATAGTTCAGCATCAAGTTAGACTGTTCAATCCTAACTTCTATGTTTTTTAATTTATGCTTTAGCAGATACAGAATAAAAATCTGTTAGACTGTATAATCCTAACAGATTGGTAGATTAGGTAGAGAAGCATATGGGCTCAACTGTTTAATCTGAGTTCATGAAGAAATAAGTAGTAGAAATAGATTATATTTTTTACTTTCAAAAGAATAAAATATTGAAAGAGATTTTGCCAATCCAAGTGCACTCTAATGAAGAAAAAATGTTAGATCAGTAGGATTGGGTAGGTAGAAATCTTGATGATAAAAGATCCAATGTTTTTTCATGGCTGTTAGCATTTCTAGAACAGAAGAAGATCATTAAATCAAAGAAAGGCAGCCCAATGGATGAGGTAACTCATCAGCATCTCAGAGAATGCAAGTCTGAAATTCTTGATGCCTTCAAGAAGGCATCATCCCCAAGTGGAGCCACTATTAGCCACCGATAAAATTTTGTCATACCAAATGGTGGCTAAATGATTTTTGAGCCTTCAAGAAACAGATTTTATTGCAAAAAGTGTTACCTCTTGAAGTCTCATGAAGACATCTGGTCATTAATCTTAAACTTTACTATTATTTCCATTTCGTACTCTAAAAATTATGCTATTTTCATAAGTCAAAACATTGCTGCAAAGACGCTTTTCCTCCTTTCACCACAAAACTAACCTTCACTTTTTACTTCTTTCTTCCATAAGATTCCTCTATTTTTTCATGAGTTTCCTTCTTCCATTCATGAAAATCCACTTTGTAAGGTTTAAAACCCACTTTTTAGCCTTACCGAAACCCTCGAATCCCTTTAAAAACATTGAAAAATAAAATAAAAATTATGTTCTTTGTTACAAGCTTTAGCCCCTTTGGCTAAACCCCCTAACCACTTCCCCACATGTGCCCTTGCCATAAAAACTAGGCGCTAGTCTCATTAGCGCTTATCGCATCGGAAATAAATCAACGAGAGCAAGTCTTTTGCCATGTTCCAAAACTCTGATGCGATTAGCCTTTGGATTTAGAACCCACGATCTCATTATCTTTTCATATAACCCGTGGGCCTGCCTTTAGCGCTTAAAACCTTGTAATATTTTTTCCCCGACGTTCTTTTTTCTTTGTAAAACCTAAAAACCCATTTTTCCAAAGTTTTGATCTAAAAATCCAAATCACATGTTAAATGAAAAATGGTTAGATTAAAAAGACCGATCGCACAATCGCATTGGAAAAAATTCAAATGGGCTGATTGAAAAGGCCGCATCAAAACTTCCGATGCGATTAAGTCCCATATCCATAGTCCCTGGTCCTTTTCTTTCTTTGAAAAAACCAAGTGCAAAATCCAAAACTCTTATCGCATCGGAAAAGTTTTAATGGGTTGATTGAAAAGCCCAGGCCCGAAGGCCCGACCCCGATTAACCCCTATATACATGAGCCCGGGGCCTATCGGAGGTCTATATAAAACCAGGCTCACAACCAGGTGCCCAATTGCATTGGAAATTTTCCTTTGGTGCGGTTTAAGTGTTTACCACCACCGATTGCGATGGCCCGATTACGCAATCGCATCGCCTCACTCCCGACTGTCGATTGCAATTTTCCCCGATGTTTCACCCGTCGTCGATCTGATCTGAAGATCAACGGTCTGCAATTAATCGCATCGCAACTTTCGATCGGTTCAGTTTCTCGCCATCCCCGATTGCGATCCCCCGATTGCGATCCTCCGATTGGATCTGGACCATCCATGTGTCCAGATCGGATGGTCCAAAATCACTACGTCTTATTCTTCTCCCCACTCTCCCTTTTGCCTCTTCTACGCAGATCTCCACCGTTGGATGAAGCCATCCAACGGCCACGCTCTCTCCCGACGCCCTATGAATCAGTTTACCAAATAAATGTAGGATTTTGTAATTTTTGTGTGTTTTTTGCAGGATGTAATGGATTTCAAATGTTTTAAAGGGAAAATCAAAGCCAAAGGGTGACGATATTTCAGGCTTTGTTTATTAAAGGGATCCATTTAAATTTTTTGATACCACGATCCATCGGCGCATCATGAAGCGCTTATACCATAAGAAACCTTCGCGGATCTACACATCAACAAAACACCGTGAAGAGAAAGATAATTAAAGAGTATCAGACCGACAACACGGAAAAGTAGAAAATTGTTTAAAGAATGTTAACACAGTTTGGAGGTTTAAGACATTAATTTGATGGAGTCAAAGATCTGATTCACAATTAAAGGAAGTTTGAAGACCAGAAGACAGAGATTAGGCTTAATTAAAGACTAAAACACAGAATTCAAATATACTACAGGTGCTTTAGGTTAAAATAAAATATCTGTCAGTTCAAACAGCCTATGCTGCCAAATCAGGGGCAAATTGAATCCCCCAGCTACCACAAAGCCACCTACAGCCTCAAAGCAATCAAAAGGAGGTTGGGTTATTGCCGGACCAAGAGAATTTGCATCAATGCGGCCGAAAAATTATTTCCACCAAAGGAATTTATCACTGTCAACAGAAGTTATGATAAGGATAACGCAGAGCCTTAAAGTCAACAATTTCTTTCCAAGCAAGCTCAAATAGTTAATATAACCAATTAATACAGGAGAAATATCAGAATGTTCTCCATCGAGCCCCTCAAAGGCCAAGAGACAGCGAACTATATTAATTCAACTTAGAAGATATTTATCCCATTCCACCTCCTCATTCTTCTATAAATAGTTTTGTAGAATATGAGAAGTTGTTGGTTGTTGTTTGATCACTAGTTGTAATACTAAAACTCTCTGAAATAAATACATAGTCCATTGAAGTTGAAGAAGAAACTGA
Source organism: Pinus albicaulis (assembly GCA_034641835.2). NCBI lineage: Eukaryota > Viridiplantae > Streptophyta > Pinopsida > Pinales > Pinaceae > Pinus > Pinus albicaulis. The sequence goes on from CM076576.1 coordinate 145,209,002, forward strand.
AGTCTTGGAAACCTTGATGATGTTGTTGCATGCTTGTTCCTGAGAAGGCTCTATCATTGGATCCATGAGCTTGGCTGTTGGTGAAGTATTCTGAACTGTTTTATGTTTTCCCGTGTTTTCATTATGTTCCATAATTTCTCACTACAGTAGGTTGAAAGTTTTAGGCTAAGAAATGACTCTTGGAAGAACCTTAGACCTGTTCATCCTTCACTGTTTCATGTTTTCTTCTACTGAAGTATTTTAGAGTCTTTAATCTCTCTCTTTAATCTTCATGTTTGTTTATTTCCTTAATAGTTCGAACAGTTGGTTTCAGCATGATTTATGGTTCTCCCTGCTTGTTTTCTGCCACTTAAAAACTATTATTGAAGTCTCCCTTTGAAGTTTTTTGCTTACAGTGAATCAAAGAGGTCTGTTTTGATCTTTCCCTTTGTCCTCACTTAAACAGTTGGCTTAAAGGTCGTTATAATTATGATCATATTAGATGTTTTGTTCTTGTTCCCTCTTTTCTTCATAGGCCTAATTATCATGCTATATTTCATTTTTCTAGAGTCCTTTAAAATAAATCTTTGAGGAAATAGGGTGTTCCCAGAATCTGATTCCATTTCATTCTTATTTCAGGAGATATTATTTGCTTAAAGGTGTGATTTGTAGAATTTATGGTTAACTGCTATATCTCTGAAGAGCTCTTTGTAAATTCTTCATTTATTCATTGTGCTTTCAAATTCCCTTTGTTTGATTAAACTCAGTCTTCTAAATCATTAATGTCCATCTCATTCCAAAACCAAAGGATCCTGTGGCCAAGTTAGATTTTCCCTCTGATATCCCATATCCATTGATAAGCATGTTATGACCTTTTCTTGACTCCATTTCCCAATGAACCAAATATTTCTCTTCCCTATATATCTTTCCTAGGCCTTTCATGTTCTGTTGTATCATTCCAACCAAACAAACAAACAAATAAACACCTGCACTTAATAACTAGTCTAAAACCAATACTCAAAGCACACAAGATTAACCTTTGCAAACAAAATTTTGAGAGATCCCTCTCTGAGAACAGGAGGACTAGATCCTGTAACTCTAAAGATTGGTTCTGATGTTTCCTTGTCTTTTGATTTTCCAAACTATCAAAACACGGGATACCAACAGGGGGTTGGCCTCCCCAACCCCCGCTACAAAAAATGTTAACCTTTAAATAAAAGCAGTCGACCATAGAGGTTAAGTAACACCCCGGTGGCGTAAAGGTAGGTGTGTGTGTGTTGGTGCGGGAGGTCCTGCATTCCAACCCTGTGGTCTCCAAAATATTTTGATAAAAAATTTAACCTCCAGGCTAGGGCCATGTGGCAGCCTCCAGGCTAGCCATGTGGCACCTGCTCATTGGCTAAAAAAAACTATATAATAAAAATAATTTCTAAAATATATATTTTTTGGAAATTTTTATACAAAGTCAAACTTAGTCAAAGGTCCAGTTTTTGGAGTTTACTGGGTTGTTCAAACCTTCATAACTTCTGCATACAACCTCCGTTTTGTGAACCGTTCATGATGCTAGAATCGCAACGATGAGACCTTTATGATCGCTCAGGTTGAAAACACTTTTGATAACTTTCATTTTTGAGCTTTTTTGAACAATGGACATGATCTCTTGATCACACCTCCCCACTGGGAAGCTTTTGGACCCCAAAAGCTCTTTGGACTATTGAACATGAAGATGAGGAGATTGTGTCCCCACTCTTCCAATCTTAATCCACTGAAATTTCCCTAATTTCATTAATTGGATCTTTTCATGAAACAAAATTTTTTTCCTTGATTCCATTGACCAACCGTTGCTGACTTTGACCTTCCCATGCTACACATTTTTGAAACTTGCAGAACAACAACTTAACTTTACAGTAAACATATTGTTTCCACATTGGTCTTTAATCAAAGGAAACTTGAAATTACTCTCACCTTGCTTCCTGTCCTTACGGCGATTTTTTGTTGAATTTGCTTTGAACTTGTGTTGATTCTTGACCAAGTTTCTTCGCCATAGTACCATGCCTTTCTGCAAACAACAATGGACATTACTGAATCTTGTGTCATATTTTTCAAGTTTCTTTTCCCTCTCTTGAACCTTTGCAACTTCTTGCACTAACACCTTGTTTCCAGCACCATTCGACACCAATATTGACTGCTGCAACTTCTTGTCATCTTCTTTCAAAGACAATTTGCTTTCAAACTGAAACAACTTATTATATACATCAGTATTTGCATGAAAAGGATTATGTAAAACTTCTCTTTGTTTAATCATCATCAATGTCAAGTTTTGGCTTGCATTTATGAGCCTCTTCATTTTCCCTGCATTAACTAAAGAAGATTCTAGTTTTTTGCGATGAGCTCTCACAATATACTCCTTGCCATCTTTGAATAAATGATATTTGTTCTCATGTCGATAGAAGATATATTTCATGTCAAATAAATAAGGACTTCCCAAACTAATTCCTGTAATATTAAGCGGAACAACATATAATTCAACCGTGTCAATGAAATGTGTTGTTATTGCAAAGCACAACATGCACTTCTTTGAAACTTGTAAATTGACATCCTTACAAATCCAACCAAGTGGATATGGTTTCAAATGTGGAATAGTCTCAAGATTAAGTTTCTTGACTAAGTCTTCAAAGATTAAATTTGTTTGCAACCCACTGTCAAACAGTATGTCAACCTTGGTATGTTTGGAAATGACCCTCTCATGAAACAATTCAATTCTCTTTTCTTCACTTGGAGCTTCTATGTGACAGTTAGATATACTAGAACTGGGTTTATTTTCATTCTCTTTTCCCTTCAAGCTGTTTAGTCCCATAGCTATGATTTTTGTTTCATCTCCTGAATCTAACCCTAGGTCTTGTTCAGCTATTGCGAATGTCTTGCCTTTTTCCGTGGCTTTAAAACTTTCTGGTTTCAACTCTGGATGAAGTTTCCAATAATGGTCCTCATCATGGCTAATTTTAGAAAAATGTTTGCAAAAGAATTTTCCCTTCTCTTTTTCAGTATTTGCATTTCTATTTTTCTTCCATTTTCATTTAAACTCACTTTCCTCATTCCCATCTAAGTTTTTTTTCCCCTTGCCTCTAAATATGTGGCTTGAACAAAAACCTCATCTAGGCTTGTAGGGTTAAACATGAGGATTGTATGTCTTAGGTAAGTATGTAAACCTCCTATATACTTGAGCAAAGTGTCTTGGCTATGCAAATATACCCCTAGTAAAAGAGCTCTTCTTCTAAATCCTCGAGTATACACATGTACATCTTGTCCTTTCAATTGTTTAAAATTTTTCTAGTCCGTTACAGCTTTCTGTATGTGAGCTAATGGATAAAACTGTTGTTTTATTGCAGAAATGAAATTAGTCCATGATAATATAATCTTACCATATTTCTTGATCTTCTAATTTGTCTTGGCTTCCCACCAAACAAGAGTTTCACCTTCCATTCTCAATGAAGCTAGTTGGGTTTTGGTGTCATCATCATGAAAATTTTGAATTCTCAAATAGACCTTTAATTGCCTAATCTAATTATCTAGCTTTTCTGCATTAACTTCACCATTAAACATTGGCAATTCAAAGTTAACATCAAGTTTTAGAAAAGGATTTTTACCAATGTTCTTTGACTTGTATGGCTGATGTACTGAAGATGAAGTAGAGGTTGATGAAGATGAAGATGAAGATGAGGGTGGTGATGGCCACTTTCCATTGTCTCCATTTCCTCCATTACCCTTCTTGGATTTATCTTCATCATTATGGCCTCCCGACGATCCCTAACCTTCCTTGTGAAGTTTGGATCCTTCTCCTTCTAATATTTCATTCCTTTCTCTATAAAGGACTCTCACCATTTCAGTTAAGTCAAGAAATTCTTTTCTGAACACTCTTTCTTCCTCTTTGGGATCAATTCTTCATGGATTTCTCCTTCTCTTGAAGTCATGCTTATGGCTTCTTCTGCTTCTTTTTGAGGTGAAATTGAAGGTGGAGATAATGGCACTGTTGCCATCCTTGGTTGAGGATTACTTTGAACTTTCACCAATTTACCTTCTCTTCTCTTAAGCTTCAGCCTAGTAAGCATTAAAACTCACAAAAAATGTTGCCCCAGGATGGCTCTGCATAGCTTGCAAGAGTCGTTATGCAAATTGTTAAGCAAATACTTTGCACAAAGGTTAAACAAAGAAAATACTCTAGCTTAACTCAAGCTCAACCTAAGCTCAACCTGAGCTTTGATACCAACTTGATCTGAATGGAATGTATTATTTTTCCTGTGCTAAGTATCCAAACAGTAATTAAATTGTGTGCATAAGGTTTACTGAAGTTTGCAGGTTAAACAAATGGTTTTAACTTAGTTAAACAGATTTCTGTGTGAGGTTAAAACATGTAAATTAGCTTGTATAACAATGTGCAACAATAAATAGTAGAGAATAAAGCATCACATATGAAAATACTTAGCAATTTGATGAAGCAGTTCACCCCTCCTGGGCTACATCTACTAGGCCAGCTCCCAATGGCATGTCCCTCATATCTTATTACTCAAAAATAGTAAGTACATGTGAATAAAAGCATCAAATGGTTGTTCTCTTTGTAAAAAAAACTTTAGAATGCTTGAATTAGTCAGGAATGACTATTCATTTTCAGAAGATAGAGAATGGTTGCTCAATACACTGAAAACACCCTAGTGGCCCTAGTGGCTCCTTGACCTCTCCTGAATCTAAACCTGCACAATATGACCTCTGATGGCTCTGAAACCTTTTCCAATGTGTTCAGAATGTCAAAATTAGCCAAAAATGACTATTCATTCATAAAAAATGGTCAAATATCCAAAGAGTTAGGACCCAAACTATAAATTGCCCAATGTCCCTTAAAAAACTCCACTAATTGTGGAGGACTTGAGTTATTTGCAGTTTAAATTAGTGGTTTATTCCAGTTTTGGTGGGCGTGCTCTAGAATTAGAGGATGGTTAGGCTTAGAATTAAATTTGAGGGGTGGGGTGGTCACATGCTACCCCCACCGCATAATCCGCTAATCGTTAGAACTCCACCACATTCGATGGAACCTAGAGTTATGGTTCCCTTAACCGTGACATAAAAAGTAATTACCCGCCATGTGATTTCTGCTGAGTTAACCACTGGACTAACCGTTTGCAATCTCCGTCGGGTTAAAGTGTGGGTCATGATCACGTAGGACGGACGTATGGTAGGGGGTTGGCCCTTAGGGGTTGACCTCCCCAACCCGTGCTGCAAAAAATGGTAACCTTTAAATAAAAGTAGTCGATCATAAAGGTTAAGTAACACCCCGGTGATGTAACAGTAGGCATGTGCATGCTAGTGTGAGAGGTCCTGCATTCGAACCGTATGCTCTCCAAAATATTTTGATAAAACCTTTAACCTCTGGCCTGGGGCTATGTGTTAACCTCCAGGTTGGCCACATGGCACCCGCTGATTGGCCAAAAAAATATATATCATAAAAATAATTTCCAAAATATTTTTTTTTTGAAAATTTTTATACAAAGTCAAACTTAGTCAAAGGTCCAGCTTTTGGAGTTTACTGGGCTTTTAAAACCTTCATAACTTCTGCATACGACCTCCATTTTGCGAACTAATCACGACCCTAGAATCGCAACGAGGAGACCTTTCTGATCGCTCAGGTTGCAAACACTTTTGAGCACTTTCATTTTTGAGAATTTTTGAACAATCGACATGATCTCCGGATCAATTTTTCCACTTCATCTCTGTGGCCATTGGGTTGGTTAATCTGCTTGTGTCTTGGTTATCATACCATTTTTTTCAAAACCTCCATTTCAGTTTTTGGGTCAATTCTTCCAACTCCATTCAATGTCATCAATTTTTAAGAAAAGTAATTCAATTGATCTCCACTACGATACTCTTAAGCCATCATTTCATGTCTGCCTTTCTTGATCCAATTCCATATCAACATCATTTTGATAATTTTGTATCAATCATGATACCATTTTCGTGTCATTGATGGGGGATACATCAAGGCCCTCCTGGGACAGGCCGATTCCTATTGACATTAGCACATCATCCACGAAGTTGACTTAGCAACACCCCTTTGGTACCTTGGTACTTGCATACATCAATGGCAAGTTTCCTTGCTCTCGGCAACAAGTTTACATCAATGGCCTTTGACCAAAAGATTCTGTGTGGTGTTCGACATCAACTCATTTACTCGCACCATACCAATTGTACCATAGTAACATAGTTACCTATCAAATAGGAACTATTACCTCAAAATGAGAACTCTAACAAAAAACATCAAAAAACCATGAAAAAACAACCCGAAAATGAAAAGTTATATTCTGGAATAACCTTTTTTTTTTTGGGTAAATTTTCAATATTTTTAAAAATGGAAGTAAAAGCCAATTTTTTTGTGCAAAAACAACCTGAAAACGAAAAGTGTTGATGTTAGACTAACATCACCAATTTTGTGTGCAAAAAACAACCTGAAAATGAGAAGTGTTGATGATGGAATAACGTCGCCATTTTTTTTTGTAAAAAACAACTTGAAAATGAAAAGTGTTGATGATGGAATAATGTCGACCTTGAAAACGAAAAGTGTTGATGCTGGGATAATGTCATCAAATTTTTGTGTGCAAAAAACAACTTGAAAACAAAAAGTGTTGATGTTGGGATAATTTTTTTTTCTTTTCGGGGCAAATTGTCAACAATTTAATACTGACATCAAAGATAAAATATCACGACTTTGGAAAACCTTAAAATTTCAATGATAAACACAACATTAAAGATAAAATATCAGAAGTCTTAAAATTCCAACAATTTTTAGGCACGACATTAAAGATCAAATATCATGTCTGTGAAAAGCCTTAAAAAACCAAGGATGACATTAAAGATAAAATATGACCTTTATGAAAATAAAATTCCAACCATTTTTAGTCATCGTATGAAAGATAAAATATTACTTGTAAAAATAAATAATAATAATAATAATAAGAATAAACACAATCTAAAGAAAAAAAAAAATTTAACCCTAAAAAAAATAAAAATAAAAATAAAAAAAATTAGGTTATAAAAAAAATGCATAATTAAAAAAACTTATAAAATAAAATAATTAAAATAAAAAATTTAAAAATAATTTAAAAAATCAAATAAATAATTTAAATCTTTCGGTAATAATCACATGCATAGGAACGTGGTCGACGCGTTTCGAACCAACCAGTGTGGTTCATCATCAGGACTATGTGAGAGATCAGATCCAGACATTAAGTATAAATAGATGTAGAAATGACTCAACTAGCCGTTAGGATAACGACTAGTTTGACTTTGAAAAAATAAATATTCCATTATTTATTTATTTAATTAATTTAATTAATTTTATTTATTATTATTATTTTATTTATAAAACCTTTAATATATTTATACAACTAATTAACCAATTAATTAATATAATGGTAATTAATTAATTAATATAAATAATTAATTAATTCATTATATTAATTAATTAGTTGATAGTTGTATAAATATATAAAATTTCTGAATAAATAAAATAATAATAAATAAATAAATAAAAATTAATTAAATTAATAAATGGTGGAATATTTTCTTTATTTATTTTAATTCTTTTATTTTTTTATTTTTATTTTTTTTTAAAGTCAAACTAGCCGTTATCCTAACGGCTAGTTGAGCCATTTCTACATCTATTTATACTTAATGTCTGGATCTGATCTCTCACATAGTCCTGATGATGAACCACACTGGTTGGTTCGAAACGCGTCGACCACGTTCCTGTGCATGTGATTATTACCGAAAGAATTTCTACTAATTTATATGATGGATCACAGAAGTTTAGATTCCAAAAATTTAAATCTATAAATTTAAATTTAAAAAAAAATAAAAATAAAATTATTAAAATAATTAAAATTTAAATTTAAAAAAAAAAATTAAAACGAAAATTTAAATAAAAATTTTAATTTAGAAAACATTTATATAAATATATGAAAAACATGACACATGTTCCTTAGTACTATGGATAATCATTTTTTTCTTTAAATTAAAAATGCAATTAAAAAAAACATTTGAATAAAAAAAATAAAAAAATAAAAAATTATATATATATATATATATATATATATATATATATATATATATATATATATAAATTAAAATTAATTTAAAAAATAAAAATTCGTTTTTTAAAAATAATAAAAATAAAAAAATAATTTAAAATAAATATTTAATTAATTAATTAATGTTCACGTGGCCCCTAGGGCCCTAAATTCCGAAAATTATTATTAATTTTTTTTTTTTAATTTTAATTTTAATTTATTTTATATTTTTTAAATTATATATATATATATATATATATTTTAAATTTAAATATTTATTTATTTTTTAAATTTAATTTAAGTTTTTAAATTTATTTCGTGATACATATTTAAAAAAGTTTTTTTATTTTTTATTTTAAATTTAAAAAATAAGATTTTTATTTATGTATTTAAAATATATTTTTCATATATATATATTTTCTTTTGATTTTTTTATTTAACTTTTAGTATTTTGACTATTTTAAATTTTTATTTAAAATCATTTTATTTTATCATTTTTATTAATTGTACTCTTGTTGTTCTTGTTTTTAATAACTTAATTTTTTCATTAAAAAAAATTATTGATTTTATTGTTATATATATATATATATATATATATATATATATATATATATATATATATTTATTTAAATTTCTTTTTAAGTTAATTTTTTTTTATAATTTAGAATTTCAAATTTTAACTATTTTAGTGTTTTGACTATTTTAAATATAATTATTTTTTAAATTTTTATTTAAATTATTTTATTTTATCATTTATTTTAATTATGTTGTTGTTGTTTTTTTAATAACTTTTTTTTCCTTTAAATTATGTGTTTTTTTTTTTTTTTTTCAATTTTCATTTTATTTTTTTACAAGGTGTTTTTGTCTTTTTTTACACATTTATTTGCTTTTTTAAATATGTTTTTATATTTGATTTTTTTTTTGTCATGTTTATTTATTTTATTTTTATGTTTTATTACCAAGATAAAAATCACCACTCTAAAGAAAAATTATTGATGGCATCAACATTTTTCAAAATTAGCATGAAAATCACTAACGTTTTTAAAACAAATGTTCATACTTGATAAATAAAAAATCACCACTTTTCAAAATCAACATGAAAACCATGACATTAAAAAAAAATCAAAGAAAATTTAAATTTCCAAAAATATGCTCCAAAAAAAAGGTAATTTTACATCACTATTATTCCAAATCGACATAAAAATCATTACATTAAAAAAAAAGGCATAAGAAAATTTATAGTGCCAAAACTATGCTAAAAAAAAAGGAGTTGTCTAGACGGAGGTGGAGGAATTGCCTGGACGGTCAAAAGTGGCCAGAATCCGCAAAAAAAAAAATAAGAAATCTTCCCGTAACAGTTTTTGAATCATGTTTTTGATGGTGGAAATGGATTCAACACCGTCAAAAACCTCTAGGACACCGAAAATATTGAAGTTTGATAGCTATAACCTGGATTTACAAAAATCATTGTCATATTTTCTTAAAATCTTACTGGAACTTTTTTAGGGCAAAAAAGCAGTCTAGTTAGACTACGACAAAAAAAGGGCAAGTCTACATCACCACTTTTCAAAATCAAGTGCTATTTTTGCTACCTCAAAAATATAGGTACCAGGTAATTTTCCTATTTGATTGGTAGCTATGTTTAGTACCTTCAGAGCCATTAACACCATTATTGGTTTCTATCATGTCTGTTAACGACTTGCATCATCGGCCGGTAATCAGATGGTGTCTACCATGTTCAACTCCATCTCATTGATTCACATGGTTAGACGTGTACATTAGTTGGTCATGCGAACAAGATAGAAGACCCCAGATCTAGTTTCATCCATCCGAGATGCGATTTCAGGATTTATATAAAGATCACAATATATGATGGTTGTGATCATTCAGTGATGGGTCCACCAAGTTGCATCTATGGATGTGTATTTTGATCATTGTACATGTTATGTTAGCATATGAGCTGATTATGGGTATGCCTCCATCAACAATAAGATGTCATGATCAATGTATTGTAATAGATGAAGCTCGTTGGTTGTACTTGGTCGCTACCTGTCACAAGGTAAAGAAATTTAGTCATCAATCATCACCTTTGAATTTGTGCTTTAGGGGGCATTATTTTAAATGCCATTTTGTCACATCTGATTAGTGAGCCTCCTAATGGGATCAATCAAAATCCTATTCATCATCTTGCACAAAGCCCTAAGCATGTACCTTTCATCCCCCAGAGTTTCATCCCTAAACTACATTATCTGAGCCAGTTTTAGGACCAACACTCCCTGTAAACCTATTGGGGTGCGACCACCTACAGGTTGCTCCATTATGGCCAACGTTGGTCACCAGCAGGTTGCTCCCCTTTTCACTTGTGTTGGTTCTATAATTCAGGGAGAATGATCCGGATTCTGGAAGCTTCACTTTCTAGGATTTTCTAGAAGTTGTTTCAACTGCTCACCTTGGATTGACATTTGGATCCTATCCTATACCATAATTTGGATTTTTCACAACTTATCCTTTGATCCTATCCCTCCATCAAAAGTGGATCTAAAACCTTAGAATGGTAATTGAATAGGAACTCCCAACTTACCCTACTCTCCTATATATTTAGCATCTTGCATATGCAAAGGTTAAGATGATAGAATGAAGAATGAGTGAATAGTTGGATTTGGAGAAACTATGCCCTTATGCTACTGTAGTAAGTGGTCCTTATCCCATGCATTAGGGTGATTGGAGGTGCATATTGTGACAAGGAAAGGACAAGTTAACGACTTAGAGGAGTTCTTCTACAAGATCAACTGCTACTTATGGTTGTAATATCCTTCTATTTATATTAATGAAAATAATTCTATGTTTTCCTATATGTGATGTTGATTCATATATTTCAATACCATGTTGATCTATTGAATAGAGTATTTAGATGATACTTCATAGTTCTCGTAGTTTCATGGCTTGTGTTATCTGACTGTGTAGGTTATAATTTTGGTGTTCAGAGTTGGAATTGGACCCTCCAAGCTAAATAAGGAGTGAAGAGTGCGACAGGTTCTAGGTAGGCCTCACTTTGTCATACTTTTACTTTAAGGAAAAGCATTGGGTTCCTTGTCTCTCTCATGTTGTTCTAGGTTGACCACCAAACCTAGGGGAGATAATATTTTCCGCAATCATAAATCACGTATAACACCTTAAACCTTTCACCATCGACTATCAATATTTGTGCATACGATGATCGCCCCTTACAAACCATTGGTCTCTACTAGAATTGTCCCATCGCGGTTGTTGGCAAGGGGGTTATGATTGATGTTGAGGTCATTGATGCACCTCTCTATTATAACCTCTTAATTGGTCATAGTTTCGTGTATGTCATGAAAGCGGTCACATATTTCATATTTCACAACTTGATATTCCATCATAATGGAATATTGTCACCACCTATCAATTGATGTACTATGATCCTCAATTTCATAAATCACCTTAGAATGTCATTTATTTTATTGTAAGTAAAAATTGCAAGCTTTCTTTCACTGAGATTTCTATTGGTGTTTATAAATATTTCATGTTTGTAGGGGCATATTATGGCCCACCTCCTGTTCCCACTAGGCCTAACTCTTCTAATTTTTGCATGCTTCAAGCATCACAACTTGCCCAAAACAAGTATGTTATATCTTCCCAACAACTAACTCATCAATAACCTCCTGCTCATGACTCAATTGTTCCCTCAAGTTGAGTCCCTCCTGGCCACCATCCATTTGGTCAAATACCTATCTTATTCCTTCCACCACGAATATTTTCCACCCCTATGATGGCTATGCTATGTATCCCTAACATGACTTTGGGGATCCCAGTTTGGTACATCGATCCTCCTGTAAAAACCCCTCCTAATCAGCTCAAACCTTATGTGGCTTTAACTCATGTACAACTGGTTTTCACACCCCTACCTCTGATTTAGTTCCACATCAACCTTAGTAGGACACTACTCCTGTTGCCAAATAATATGATGAGGATGGAAAAGCCCATAAAAAGGGGTGCAAGGATAAAGCAATCCAATCAGGAACCACTCCTTCTAAGCATCAAAGCTTGTTCCTTCATGCATTTTATGTGATATTCATGGTCACACCACTAACAGTTTCCATGATATTTCCCATATCAAGATCATGATTTTAGAAGTCGAAATTTAGCCAGACCCTAATGTCCCTGAGGTGCAAGTCACCTTACTAGAATTCACCATGAAAAATAAATCCTTATGCATAAATCACCCATGCACTTTATGTGATACGTACAGACAATATTCACACCATTGTTATCTTTTCTACTGCTTTTGTGGTCCTCTATCTGTTATCCATGAAATGGATGTCACTTGTAGTGGCCCTTCTCCTTCTCTACATGCAACTCCTAGCACCAATTCCTTGCCAAGGATGGAGGTTACTCAAACCACCATAGTGGTTCCCCCTCCTAATTTCAAAATGTATGAAATTCCATACAAATTATCACCCTGACATCATCCATGGGATATAATTCTTCAGACTCCTTGGGAGCTTCTAAATGTGCATCTTTAGATTCACCTTCTAAAGTTACTTCAGTCTCAACATCGGTTTACTTTGAATCCACTCATTAGAGGAAATTTTAGCCTAAAAGTGCCCATGAAATTTTCACGCAATTTCCATGTCATAATATGTAAACCAATCAAAATCATTTAAATTTAACAAGAGGTACATGTAAATATTTTGGAGGGAAAAGAAGAAAAACTACTTTTTAAATTGTATTTTTGGCTTATCTCCTAAAAGGTTTACTCAAACTTCAAGTGTAGACACTCATTTTTTATGGAATTAAATTCCACATCCAACGAGTACCCATCATGCACACTTTTGAGAAGACCCACATTGATATAAACTATATATACATTAAAAAATCATGTTCAACATGATTTTTTAATGTATCTTCAGTTTTTATCAATGTGGGTCTTCTCAAAAGTATGCATGTTGCGTACTCGTTGGATGTAGAATTAAATTATGCATCCAAAAAGTGTCTACAATTGATATTTGAGTAAACTGATAAGGAGATAAGCCAAAAATACAACTAAAAAAAAGTAGTTTTCTTCTTTTCCCTCTGAAAAGCATAACTCTTATTTTATTATTTTAACTATTATTTTATTATTTTTCCTTAGGAAGTCACTTTTAGACTGAAATTTCCTCTAATGTGTAATAAGTATCCCATAAAATATTTTGTGTATGTGAACCATGTCTCCCATTATGATGATTGGTTCAATAATCCCTTACTTCAAAACCAAGACTTCAAACCATATCCACCTTGTGGCCATTACGTTTCCACTCACTGTTTGGGTAAGGGGGCATCCACTTTTGAGTGTCTAGAAGAAGAAATTCTCCCCAACCCTCATATTGCATATGGTAATGTCGAATCTAGTACCATTATTATTTTCCATACCAAATAACTTCCATAGTCCAAAATTAATCCACATCAACTTGGGGATGTTCCATTTATTCATTCCTACATCGTACACCAACAACCCGGCCCCTTCGACATTGTTGTTCTACTCCAGTGTTGTCTAGGTGAGCATCAGTTCATTATATCATAAGCCACTCTTTGGTATGGTGACACCATGTATGGGAACCTAAAAATTCAGTCCATTTGACTCATTTAAGCAATGCCACATGAGTAAGAAAATCCAGCATTTCCTTTCTCCAACTACATCCATCCATTCTTCCCATAAGAAGACAATCATCACCACAAATGGGAATGACAGAACAAAGTGTGTAACCATATTATGTACCTCCATACAATTGTTTGGAATCCATTATTCTAAATACATCTGGTAGGTCCATAGCATGTTACATAGGCCTCCAATAGGGGGGCATCATTCCCACCTTTGCATACCTGATCAATTCCCCCCATCATCATATGATGGGGAGCAGTGTCCCCTACTTGGAGGCATGGTGATCTCCCTGACCACCTTCTCACTTGATTAACACTCACTTTTAGCCTAGACCCTAATTATCTAGATATGGTCGATTATCCTTTCCTTCCTTGGATAGTTGGTCCTCCTAGTCATTCCGGTGATCCATATACACATCACATACCATAAATGATTGATACCATATATTTAAGAATTCTACTCTAAGTGATGCCACACTTACCATCTGGTCCCCATGTTTGACTTGGTGGTTGGCGATGACTCTCACTACAACAATTCCATGTCATTAGCTTCCTGTTTAACTCTCTTTTCTACTTCCACTCACTATTTTAGTGTATTTTCTCCACATTTGTAAAAACAATTGGCGCTATTTATGAGGATGGCTCTATTTTTGGTGTTTTTTTCACTGATCATAGCAAGAAGGTGCTAAAGTCAATGTATTTATCACTAAATTTAGTGTTTACTTAAACACCCGCTTTAACCTCTTCTTGAGCTCCTAATGTAACTTCATGTATAACTTCTTGTGTAACATCCTATTTTTCCCCTCATTGTGAATTATTTTTAACATCTTCTTTAGCTTCATTTTGAGCTTTTGGTTTAACTTCCTATGTAACATCATGTTTTTCTCCTCGTTATCGCATTATTTTTAGCATCCAATTTAGCTTCCTTTTTAGCCACACATGAAATATTATGCACCATTGATCCAGTCACTTTCCTTGTACAAACCCACATCATGATAATGATAAGCCAAGGAAGGTATGTTTGATTGTCATTTACTTGTAGGATTTGTATTTAAGGGATGATATGAATTTTCCTGTTACACATGTCAAAGACAAATTTTGTAATTAAGTTGGGTGGAGGAGTGTACCGTATCTATAATGTGATACACTATGATTTTACCCCAATTTGGTAATTACCATTTGGATGACGCACAATACATTTATCCTAATTTAGTAATTACCCACTATCGTTGTTACTCCTCCTGTCATTTCTAAAAATCAATGTGAATACTTGGAAATCATTCTTGGTAATTGTTATTTCAGATGAAAATCTTGAATTCAATGAAAGGGTAAGTTTAATTATACCCTACCCATTTCCAAATTACATTCGACTGATATTCTCTACCATAGGAAGTGTTTGTATGTACCAAGTGCAGCCCTAACAATTATATGAGTAGTTCTGAGTAGTAGCAGTCTCTGAAATAACCATGGTAGGAGAGAAAATATGTCATGAACTGGACTCCATTGATGCATTGCTACAACACTCAAAAGGCGTAAAAATATTTAGGAATGCATAGTGGTTAGTATACTTTGAGAAGCTACAGGGTTTTAGTGAATAAATTTCTATTAAATTCACATAGGCTCTATAGGAGTAGAATTTAGAGGTTAGAGGATTCAAAATTTCTATTATAGATGACATAATTTTCCAAGGTGATAGGTTTAACTCAAATAGAGGCTCGCTAGTTTTCTAGGAAAACAATAGTTCCAACAAATAGGGAAAAAATTTTACAGCCAGGAGAGGAAGTAAGGAGCAAGGGTACAGGTATTGATAGAACATCTCGTCGTCACCCTTGGGATGATGTGGGTTTATTTATTCAGAAATTCATTACTTGTGAGGGAAATTTTGGGGCAATATTAAATATCATTTTCAGTTATTGGCACATCTTCATAATGGATAGTTTATAAATTTTCCCTATTATTTACTAAAATATTTACAGAATATGACAGAGGCAGTGTGTATGGAAAAACATCCAAAGACCCACTTAACCAAACATGCACTCATCAAGTTAATAACAATTCATTCAGTACAACAACATGGAAGCACATGGACTAGTTTATTGGCAATGTCACATGCACCAGACACTCAAACAGAGGAAAGTGAAAGTAAAGGACAGGAGGTAAGAAATGAAATAACACCATAATATAGAGAAGTTATGCCTCCCAAAAAAAGTAGAGAAGATAAACTTTGTAGACAAGGAAGAGTGGTGGCACCTCCTAGATCCTGTCACAAAAATCTTGAGAGATGGAGTTTGATAAGAATGTCTGGTTGTACATCCACTCAAGGAAGAAAAAAATGCTCTAAATAAATTGTGGATATATCTAGTGGAAAATCTGAGAATACTTATTATGGATTCCATATTGAGGAAGAAGTGCCTGACACAAAGACTATTGAAACAGGGGCACCTGAAACATCATTAGATGAATTAGGGTTTCTTGAATCAAAAAATCCTAGAGAATCTATGGAAATATCTAAAAAATATACTCCTATACAAACTGTGGTGAAAAATAGGAAATTGAAGAAGCCAAGAAGAGAGTGCGGGTAATTATTACACCATCATCTACCCCAATATTTATGAAATTTACAAATGAAATAAAACCAAAGGAGTCAGAGGGTTAGAATAATGAAGAGAGAAGAATAATTTGAAAAATAACATACCCGACAACTGAAGTTCATGTAGTTCCATTTGAATCAAAGGAAACTGAGAAACAACAGAAAGAGGAGGTTCTCAAAAAGTAACAAGAAGGTGTCTCTTTACTAAGCAAGTCTGAAACTGACCTCCTTATTTAGCATTAATAAATTGAAGGAGAAAAAAGAGAATTTAAGGAAAAAACTTACCATGGTTGAAGGGAATACTTAGTCTAAAAAATAAAATGGATTAGAAACCCTAGCAGAAGTGGTAGAATTAATGTCACTTTGATTATGTCATGGATCTAAGCAAGTGGCGAGGAAGTACAATGTGAAAGGGAAACCACTATTTCAGTTTGAATTCAACTTGGAGAGCAATATGAATAATTCCAAACCATTGTTCCACAACAACCTACTAAAGATGTTGTTGTTACGTAAGAACCAACAATTGAAGCAGAGTGGGATGGAGAGAAATAATGTACTCTTCCATAAGAACTTGTTAATGAAGCTACTGTTACACAAGAACTAGTAGTTGAAAAAGAGAAAACTGAAATAAAACAATCCTCTACCCCACAATAACCTATCGATGATTCTATTATCACCTGAGAACCAACATGTGAGATAATGCAGCCAATGGAGAAATGGAATGAAGAGATGCTTCAAGAAACTGTTGAAACTATTGTTGTAACAATGACATAAACAACTCAATTATAACTTGAGGAGAATTGTAATCATGTATGTTTCATTAATGAAATCTCAATCATTCGTGGTTCTATACATTTCTATTGACTAGCTTGTGTGTTGTGTAGTGTACTAGCCTCTGGTAGGAAGAAGGGCCATCCTTCTTAGCAGGGATCACTGGTTAGGAAGGTAATGTATTTTATTTATTTATTTACGTTTAGTTATAATTCATGTGTGATTGTTCTTATTTTTATTATTATTCTTGTTCATGCTTTAATGATTTCATAATTCTAACCTTTGTATTGTGTAACAACATAGGTCCTCAACTAGTCCCTTTGTTAGTGTGGCAATGATTTAATTCATGTTACAGTTTGATGGCGTGCTCATTTCAATTGAATGTGTCTTTCAATATTTGTTGAGAGAATGGTTTTAAGGAGTGTTTTTTTTTTTTTTTTTAAATAAGAGTGACACTATGATGAAGTGGTTTTATTATTTGTTGCATGTTTATTTGTTGAGAGTGTGAACAAGGTTTGAGAGTGTAACAACCGGAGTGTTGAATTGCTAAGAGTGTGATTAGAACGATTGAGTTTGAGATTCATTAGCACTAGTAATAATTTTCCCTTACATATATTTTGTGTAATAGCCTTGCAATAACAAAGCCTACCCGTATTGACAATTAATGTTAAGAAGTGGAACTATTGCTGTGAATTAAAAGGACATTTTTTCTGCCCAATAACACGTTGAAGCAAAACCTATGCACAATTTTGACATAATGAAAGTTGAAGAAAAACTTGGAATGTTGCATGAAATATGAAGAATAATGATTTAAGGATCAAAGCAAACATATAATAATTCATAGTTTGTAAAATAATTAAATAAATAGTCTAAAATTTGAATAAATCAAATTGGCCAATAAATGAAGCCTCTACGTGCATTTTAGTGAAGCAAGGAAATTTTGGCCTACTTCACAAGAATGCATGCCTAACCTTCATTACAAGGCCAAATTGAATGATTCAGATTGGAGTGTACCTTTTTACTCATAATTAACATTAATTTTTCACATAGAAATTTTAGTTTTGCAAGAATATGACAAATTGGATTGATTTCGTAGGGTTAAAGTCAAGGTTTGTGTGCCTCAAATAGATGCACACTAGGACCTGTACTTAATTTATTTTGTGATAATTATCATTCCAACCTAAATATAAAACCATTTTATGCAACATATCATAGTTATTTTCATAAAGTAAATGTTATACACAAAAATCCAAGTCTGCTAGAATAGTAATGGATCATATTTGCCAATGATCATAGTCGAAACAAATATGCACTCCCAAGCCAAACCAGTTACACTTTTTGTAATGAAATTTTAAATGGGACATGATTGGATAATTCCTAACCTTAGGATATAACCTTGCATCATGCCTGACTAATATCCCACATAACTATGCTTCCCACTTATACACAACTTTCACATAAGGAAAGCCAAAGTAAAACTTAGAATGTTGTATGAAATATGAAGTATAAATATTTAATCTCAAAGTAAATATATAAAAATGTAGAAGTGCTTAAAATAATTTAATAAAAAATATGCAATTTGAATCAACCATATTGGAAAATAAATGAAGCATGGGCTTTCATTTTAGTAATGCAAGGAAATTTTGGCATGTTTCACAAAAATGCAGGCCTAGTCTTCATTTCAAGGCCAAATTGAATGATTCAACTTGGAGAGTATTTTTTTACTCATAGGTAACATTAATACAATTCAATATTTTTATTTTTTCACATATATATTTATGTTGTTCAAGAATACTCCAAATTTCATGGATTTCATAGGGTAAAAGGCATGGTTTGTGTTCCTCAAATAAATGCACATTAGGACGTTTGGGAACAAGGGGATGGACTAAGAAAAACCAAACTTGAATTTTAATAGTTGAAACTTATAGTATCTTGGTTAAAACCCTATAAGTAAGGTTGCATGACCTTATTTTAGGAGTAATTAGGATTAAATGTTTCCAAGGGATAGATAAAGAGATATAAACACATAGGGTTTGCAGGGTCTATTTTAGGGATTTTCTATATTGTACACATTTTTTAGGGTTTTAAGAGATTAGGTCAATTGACCTAGTTAGGTTTTGAAGATAAATAGGTTAGGAGAATGGAGACAAATAAGACTAGTTCTTATTTGTTGTTTGTTAATGAATTATAAGAATATCTAGGGTTTCAATGCCACTCATCGATTGGAAAATTCCTGAAAAGGAATTCCCAAAACACATGAAAATGGTGACTAAAATTATAGGGTTTAATATAAGGAAGGAACTTATGGGATTCACTATCAACTAGGGCCTTTCTACTAGCATTCAATATTTAAGATCCACCCAGGTGATAACATGCCATGATAATACCTTAAGAAAATACATAGCATTTTAATGTTAAACAAATATTAAAATATGAAAACTTAAAACTAATAAAAAAAAAATACATACTACCTCATAAACAACCAAATTTCATCATCATGAGCATCGATTCCACAATAGTGCTACTCTTCCTCAATAGTAGTGGAATTACAAGAAAAAGAAAACAGTAAAAGATAGTGAAATCATTCCTCTTGTCACCAGTGTGTTACGATTTACAAATTAGAAGTCTCTTCCTATATATATATGACGTAAGAGACCTTTGAAATGTGTGGGGAACATGCCTCCCCACATAGCATAAAGCACATCGTCATTAAATTTAGGTGGGAAATAACTCATTCTCATTAATTGTTTTGTGCGTGAATAGTCCAAATTAGATTGATTTATAGGATAAAAGGCATGAGCTGTGTGCCTCAAATAAAATCACATTGGGACCTGTAATTAATTGGCAGTGAAACAATTAAAATTCCATCCTAAAGATACAAAATTTTTCTACAACATATCATACTTATTATTCTTAAAGAAATCTTACTCACTAAATTCCAAGTCTGCCAATGTAGCAATTCATCATATCTGCCAATGTTTAAGTCAGAATAAATATGCATTCCCAGGCCAAACCAATGAAACTCCTGGTAACGAAATTTGAAATGGGACATGATTGGACAATATCTAACCTTAGGATATAACCTTGCATATTTCTCGACAAATATCCTACATAACTATTTTCCTCACTTATACACAACTTTCACATAAGGTTAGTCAAAGAAAAACTTAGAATGTTGTATGAAATATGAAGTATAAATAAAACTAAAAGTAAATATATAAAAATATAAAAGTGTGTAAAAAATCAAATAAACAATATACAATTTGAATCAATCAGATTGGCCGATAAATGAATCTTGGGCATCCATTTTAGTGAAGGAAATTTTGGTTTTCTTCACAAAAATGCACGCCCGACCTTCATTTCAAGGCCAAATTGAATGATTTAAATTCAAGAGTATTTTTTACCCATAATTAACATTAATAAATTTATATTTTTCTAATTTAGTGATATGAAGGTTAAAGTTAATGTAAATGAAAGTGTTACAGCAATCATAGTTCACGGTTCCCCCCGAAAAGTGTCAATAATTTGTGAAAAATATAAACTTACTAGAAGAGAATTAGTGTGTACAATTACTAATAAATAGTATATAATTTGAATCAATTATATTGGCCAAGAAATGAAGCTTGGGTGTGCATTTTAGTGATGCAAGACAATTTTGGCATACTTCATAAAAATGCATGCCCAGTCTTCATTTCAAGTCCAAATTGAATGATTCAACTTGGAGTGTATATTTTACTCATAAGTAACATTAATAAAATTATTTTTTTCTAATTTAGTGATCTAAAGGTTGAATTTAATGTAAATTAAAGTGATACAGCAAGAAATAGATGACGGAAGGTCACGAAGGATCATGGAAGATCACGAAACATCCTAAAATATTGTGAAAGATGACGAAATATCATGAAAGATGACAAAAAATTGTAGAAATTTGTAGAAGCTCTGATACTATGTAGAAATTATATCAATGGATTCAATCCGATCTTGTGATGTACTAAAACAAGATACTGAATCCTTCTACAATATTTGTGGAATACAAAACACGATTTCTCAATCACATGCAAGTAAGATAATGAAGTAAATCAATCGCACAACACAAGATGTATCTCGGGGAAAACAACTTATAAAAACCCCGCTATATGTATATTGTATAAAGTCAAGGAATCATGAAATAATACAATTATTTCTTGCTCAAAATAATCTCCCACACTCTACCAATTGTCTCACACTGATCTAAGAAAAAATGGACAAACACATAGCCAATTCTCAGCCTTCCTTCAGCCTGCCTTCCTCATGAAATTACTAAAGAATTAGGCCCCTATTAACTAGGAAAATTAGCTTTCCTTGATTGCACAATACATCATGTTATCCTCATGAATTTATAATTTCACTTGTGAAATTTTCTATAAATACAACTGATAGTTATGTTCCCTTTAACCTCTGCCTCAACTGGGTCTTCCTCAGAACTAACATGCATGCAAATATTAATAGTGAATTATCAGTTATCTGATTTATCACTACTTGTGAATTAAATCTAATTTAATTCACTAGACCTCTCACTAGCTCATCACTCAGTTAGAACTAGCTAAACTAATTTTAACTCAATTAATTGAGTCAACTGATTCACAGTTGCACCCCACTAGTGCATTAGCTACAACTGGACCCCCAAACTAGCAGGATCACTCTACATACCTCATCTTAGACCCTCAACTCGAATTTCATGAGCTAACACAATCATCATGACTTAGTTCACTGACACAAGTGGTTATGAGATGAAATCACAATTTATTGTCCAATTTATTTAAGGTAAAAATAAATTAGATGCCCCACATTCCTCACCAGTGTGCATCAGAAATCCCTCACCGGTGTGCATCATAATTTCCTCACCAATGTGCATCAGAAGTTCCTCACCAATGTGCATATGAATTTCTTAACCAATGTGGGTTCATTTCAACACTCCCTCTCAACAAGAAAGGGATTATCAGCTACCCCAATCTTGCCTCTATGGTATTCAAATTTTCTCTTTTCCAACGCCTTCCTTAAGATGTTTGCATCCCGATCCTCTGTGGGAATGTACTGCAACAACATAATGCACCTTTAAACACAATCTCTGATATGGTGATACCAGATATCAATATACTTGGAATTTTCATGGAATACTGAATTAACTGAGAATTTAATGCAACACTCAAGTTATCACAATGTATCACCGTCGGATCCATCTGATGACTGAACAAACCAACAAGTATCTTCCTCATCCAAATGGCCTCGCATGCAACATGACTAGCTTCCATGTACTCTGCCCATACTGAACTGAGTGCAACAATTCTATGTTTCCTAATGTACTGATCCTATGCTGAAGATGCCCCCTGATGTGTTCTTCTTGTATAATGGATTGCCAGCCCAATCTACATCAGTGAAGCCTTGAAGCTTCACTCCCTCTTTCCATCTGTACTATAATGCATACTCTGTAGTGCTCATGAGATATCTTAAGACATGCTTCTCTGCCTTCTAAAAGAGCTTGGTTGGCTTAACCATAGCTTGACTAAGCTGGTTAACTGCATAACATATGTTTGGTTGTGTGTTCACCAAATACATAAGTGAACCCACAAGCTGCATGTAAATAGTAGCATCCACTACTTTCCCTGAGATAAAAATAGCTCCCCATATCTTTGTCATATTTCCAAACCAAGTAAATAATGCAAGAAGCCCATGTCCATCATCTCAAATTCTCTTGCAATATCCTCTTTGAAAGAAGTTAAGTTCTACTCATCACCTGTCAATATCAGATCGTCTACATAAAGTAAAATGATCCAAAAGATTACCATCAACCACAATTTGATATAGGTTAGCATCCGCTTCACTTTTTTGTGAATCCCAACCCGGTGAAATAGTCGTCGATCCTGGTCTACCAAGAATGAGGTGCTTGCTTCATCCCATAGATTTCTCTCTTGAGTCTGCACACATGCAACTCCCTGTCTAAGGTCTCCAAAACCTTATGGCTACTTAATGTACACTTATTCATCAATAACTTCATTGAGAAAAGTTGTATTTACATTCATCTCATGTATCTTCCATACCATCTACACTGATAGTGCAAGGATGGATCTAATTGTTGAGTACCATGCAACTGGTGCAAATGTATCCTC
This sequence comes from Pinus albicaulis, assembly GCA_034641835.2. NCBI lineage: Eukaryota > Viridiplantae > Streptophyta > Pinopsida > Pinales > Pinaceae > Pinus > Pinus albicaulis. The sequence continues at coordinate 145,232,260 of CM076576.1, forward strand.
ATAGTCAAGACCCTCTACTTGTGAGAATCCTTTGGCAACAAATATAGCCTTGTCTTTCTCTACACTCCCATCTGTTGCTTGCTTCACCTTATAGATCTGCCTGGATCCAATCACTGACTTCCCCAATGGTCTTGGGACCACTTCCTATGCACTCTTTCTGATAATGGAGTCATACTCGTCAACCATAGCATCAACCCATACCGAATGTTTCACTGCTTCCTCAAAAGAGGATGGTTATATCACAATACATTCTCTCATAAGAGCCATGTATCAAGTATACTTATCTAGGGACCTTCTCTTCATGCGTTGTGATTTAGGTGCACCTACATTCTCTGTCGCATCTAGCATCAATCTCTCAGCCTCTCTAGTGCACTTCCTACCACTTCTGATGGATGGCTATGCATGAGTGGTTTCTTCCACTATTTGATCCTCTGCTTGTGGCTGATCCACATCCTAAGGTTCATCCTTTGTAACTAAGAGTTCCTTTGCTGCATGAAATTCAAGCTCCCTCTCAAGGGACAATCACATGGCCTTCTCCTCATCAAATTTCACATCTCTTCTAACAATTTTCATCCTGTGTGATGGAAAATACACTTGATAGTTTTGGGGAGTATATGTGTACCCAAAAAATATCCCACGCTATGTTTTTGGTTCTATATTGTTCCTGGCATCTTTGGTCACATGGAAATAGACAAATGAACCATCAATTTTAAAATATGAAACATTCGGTTTCTTACCTAAAAAATCCTCCTCGGGTGTACTCATGCCAAGTATCCGATGAGGACTACATTTATGAAAAAATACCATTGTGTTTCATGCCTTTGACCATAGATGCAATGGTAGGCCCTGATCATGTAACATATCTCATGTTTCTCCCACAATTGTTCTGGTATTTCTTTCTTCAACCCCATTCTTTTGTGGGTTATGAGGTGCAATCATTTCTCTCTTAATTCCTTTTGTGGCGCAGAAGTTCTTGAATTCATTAGAGATATACTCACCACCATTTTCGCTCCTCAGAGCCTTCACCTTATTCCCTATATCTTTCTGTACCAGTGCTTTTAACTCACAAAACTTGGAGAACGTCTAGTCTTTATTCTGCATGAAGAAAATCAAACACTTTCTAGAAAAATCATCAACAAAAATCACATAATTCCTATGCTTTGTTGTGGAAGTTATTGAGAAAAATCCACACACGTCTAAGTGAAATATCTCAAGGATTTTCGCTGCTTGAATTTCCTTATCATGAAATGTGGCCTTTGTACACTTCCCTATAGTACAAACTTTGCACGTGTCTCTCTGTGCAGGTGTACCCTTTGGAAGCCTTGTAGAAATATGTTGCATGATCCTCAAAGCACTATGGTGTAGATGACCCAACCTCCTGTGCCATAAATGATCCACATTTATATAGGAATGCAACATAATATACATGTAACCATAAATACAAATATGCAGCAGAAATAACACTTCATTTCATTAATATCAAAGAACTGAAATTTGCTTACAAACATAATAGAAATAAACTAGCTAGGGCACTGGTAGCTTATCTCTGAGAAGAAAATGTGGCGACTACAAGCCTCTAAAATGTGTAACAATGAGGATTTAGGGCCTATTTATTATGGATAAACAATGGAAAACTCCAAACGTCCAAAAACCTAACCCTAGGAGATGCAGTGCCAAAACTATGGGCCCTGTTTGGGTAAATTGGTGTTTCAACTTCCAGGGGGCGTAACTTTGGCATACGATCTCCGTTTGACGCGCTCAATAGCTCATTAGAAATATCTATCCAAGGAGTACAACTTTTGGTGCAATAAATATAGACAATGTAACTCTTGGTTTTCCCAAAAAACGTTGTTTAGGGCCACAAAATGGCTCCGGAAGTTCAGGACCGAAAAAACTGCCAAAAATAGTAAGTTCTGCCGAAACTGAAAAACTGAAAGAGACAATGGTGGGGCCCCAAGTGGAATAGGTGGGTGGCCACCAATATCCACCTGGATTATTAAGGCCCAAAAATGGCTCCGGGAATGCAGGACCCGAAAACCTGCTAAAAATAGTATGCTGTGCTGAAAGTGAAAAGCTGCAAGAATTGATGGTGGGGGTCCAAATGGGATAGGTGGGTGGCCACCGATATCCACCTAGATCATTCCTCCCTCCTTAGGAAGCAATGGTCCCCATTTCATTGAGATCCTCCATGAGATGAGGCAAATGATGTTGAACTGGGCATTAGATTTGTCAGAGATTTCATGGACTTGCGGGCGAACATGATGGATGCGTTGAGGAAATTTGGTTTCTTTATCAGCCTCAGATAGTACATGTGTGGATTTTGTATATGTAGTTTCCGGAGGTATGGTAACATCAGGAGGTAGTGCGTCGGGAGTCAGATCAATGGAGCGCTTGTCTTGACAGTGTAGAGGAACCTCTTTGAGTGAGGAGAAAATTTCCTCATATTCCTCCATGAATTTATCCATCTCCTGCAGCCATGTAGGGGAGCCCTGTTTCGAGGTTTTGGCCACAATTTTCTTCTTTCCCTGTGAGAAATTTGTAAGGAAAAAAAATTTCCTGGTTTGGGAAACAATCTTACTACGTTGTTTTGTAGTACTCAAAGAGATGACAGGAGGTGGTACTACCTCTGGCATCCTGTACAAGTTATTTCCAAAAGTAAAAACAACAACACGAGGCCTAGACTCATACACAACATGTCGCCTCCACAAGTATGGTTGGACCAATAATACATTAGCTACATCAAGAAGAGCAACATCACACAATACCACATCCGTGAATGGCTTGATACTGTACGGAAGGTGGCACTATTGGTGGATATGTATATCTCTCCCTAGCTGAAGCCACCTAATGGTATACGGATTCAGTTGTGCTATGGTTGGTAGGTCGAGTCGCTTCATGACCTATGTTGATATGAGGTTCTTTTGGCTTCCGCTATCAATAAGGAATTGCAGTGGAGAACCCTTCACCCACATCTACGAATGGAAGAGGCGCTCCCCCTCATCTGGATCCTCGGGATCCTCCCTCTAGATCTTGGTCGTGGCAACAATCGCACTGGCATCTGCATCAATGATATACTTCCCTTTGTCATTTCCTTTTTTTGGTTCTGACTCAGGATCAAAAAATACATCTGATTCGAGTGCCTTTAGTTTGGCCACTAACGACTGTTTGGCTCAACACTCGTTTGTGCTATGAGTGGGGTTGTTATGAAATTCACACCACTTCCCCATGTCCTTCTTTAGGTTTGTGGAGTTTTTATGAGTCGTACCACTTTGGCCTTGCCCCTTGTTCTTCAGTTCGAGGGCACCTTTCCTTGGATTTAGATTTACAGATCCAAAGTCTCGCTTCTTCTGCCTAAATTTCTACTCAATCTTGGCAGCATGGCGATATGTCGTGCCAAGAGATGTAATGTCGAGGAACTCCATTTTCTCCTGAATATGTTTGTGCAGACAGCCACAGTACTTGAGCACCAAATGTCTCTCTGAATATTTAATACCCAACTTTGTGCATAGGGTATGGACAAATTCGTCAGTTCGTGCACATCTTGATCCCTTTGCTGTCACAGTGTGGTCCATTGGATGTATTTGTCCTCATAGCTCCCCACGGGGTAATATTGTTCCTTGATGCTGTCTCGGAATGAATTCCAAGTGGGTGTGGTCGAGAACAGAGAGGCTTCCCCTTCTTCCTCTTGCTCATAGTAGGTTTCCCACCAATCTTTGACATGGGGGGCGGCTTTCAGGAGTGAAAAATAATATTTTCTTGGTCAGAGAAATCATGGACCGAGAAATACCCTTCCATCAAATTTAACCATCTATCTATGGCGTATGCATCTATCTAGCCTTTAAATATAGGAATTTCAAAGTTTACTTGTACCTTGAAGGGAGTGGCACATCCAGAGTGGCTGTTGGATGTAGATGGGCCGTAGGTGGGCAGTCGTTGAAGGATCTGAGAAACGTTATCCATCATCGTGTTCCTTTGTTTCTCAAGGGCCTCCTCTAGCAATATTTTGATAGGATCTCCTGCTCCCTCATATTTCTTTTCTTCTACCATGGGAGGTCTTCGGGGTTTGCGAGGCTGATCTTGCAAGGGTTCAACCAGATCGAGCCCTACCCTGACCGCGTTGGGGACATGCAAAGAAAAACAAAGAAAGAGCAGACCCTCTGATACCACTGATCCCGATTTATGTAGGAACGCAACAAAATACACATGTAACCATAAATATAAATATGCAGTGTAAATAACACTTCATTTCATTAATATCAAAGAACTGAAATTTTCTTACAGAATGAATAAAAATAAACTAGCTAAGGCACCGGTAGATTATCTCTAAGAAGAGATGTGGCAGCTACAGGCCTCAGAAATATGTTACAATGAAGCTTGAGGGCCTATTTATTATGGAGAAACAGTGGAAAACTCCAAACATCCAAAAACCTAACCCTAGGAGATGAAGCACCAAAACTATGGGCCCCATTTGAGTAAATTGGTGTTTCAACTTCCCGGGGACGTAACTTTGGCATACGATCTCTGTTTGATGCGCTCAATAGCTCATTAGAAAGATCTATCCGAGGAGTAAAAATTTTGGTGCAGTAAAGGTAGACCATGTCACTCTCGGTTTTCCAAAAAAACGTCATTTAGGGCCACAAAACGGCTCTGGAAGTTCAGGACCCGAAAAACTGCCAAAAATAGTAAGTTGTGCCGAAACTGAAAAACTGAAAGAGAAAATGGTGGGGTCCTAAGTGGTATTAGGGGAATTTTGAGGTCTAAAATGGGCCTCATAAGAAAAATGTACAAAAAAAATAAACTTTATAACAACCAATAGGATTCAAGATGATGATGTCATCCATAATGGATGATTCACCATTTTTGGAGTAAAAAAGTAAAAATATTAAAAAAAATAAAATAATAAAACTACTTTTTCAACTCGTATTTTAAACTTATCTCCCAAAATTTTTACTCAAATTTCGAGCGGGAGTACTCGTTGGATGCGGAATTTAATTCCTCATCCAAGGAGTACCCATGTTGCATACTTTCGATCAACTTTTCTACACGAAGAATGAGAAATACATAAAAACGTGATTGTAATCACTTTTTTTTATGTATTTCTCTTTTTTCGTGTAGTAGGACCCATCGAAAGTATGCAACATGGGTACTCCTTGGATGGGGAATTAAATTCCGCATCCAACGAGTACTCCCGCTCGAAATTTGAGTAAAAACTTTGGGAGATAAGTTGAAAATATGAATTGAAAAAATAGTTTTTTCATTTTTCCCTCTAAAATTTGATGATGTCATCAAATCTTATTAGATTTTTTCCACTATTATTTTATAATTTCCTTAGGAGGCCCATTTTAGACCTCAAAATTCCCCTAATGAATAGGTGGGTGGCCACCAATATCCACCTAGATCAATAAGGCCCCAAAACGGCTCCGGGAGTGCAGGATCCAAAAACCTGCTAAAAATAGTAAGTTGTGCTGAAAGTGGAAAGCTGCAAGAATTGATGGTGCGGGTCCAAATGGAATAGGTGGGTGGCCACCGATATCCATCTGGATCATTCCTCCCTCCTTAGGAAGCAATGGTCCACATTGCATTGATATCCTCCATGAGATGAGGCAAATTTTGTTGAGTTGGGCATTAGATTTCTCGGAGATGTCATGGACCTGCGGGTGGACATGCTGGATGCATTTAGGAATTTTGGTTTCTATATCAGCCTGAGACAATACATGTGTGGATTTTGTTTGTGTATTTTTTGGAGGTATGGTAACATCAAGCGGTGGTGTGTCGGGGGTCAGATCAATGGAGTGCTTGTCTTGACAGTGTAGAGGAACCTCTTTGAGTGAGGAAAAACTTTCCTCATATTCCTCCATGAATTTATCCATCTACTGCAGCCATGTAGGGGAGCCCTATTTCAAGGTTGTGGCCACAATTTTCTTCTTTCCCTATGAGCGAGTTGTAAGGAAAATAAATTTCCTAGTTTGGTAAACAATCTTCATGCGTTGTTTTGCAGTAGTAAAAGAGATGACAGGAGGTGGTACTACCTATGGTATCTTGTACAAGTTATTTCCCAAAGTAACAACAACAACACGAGGCCTAGACTCATACATAGCATGTCGCCTCCACAAGTATGGTTAGCCCAATAATACATCAGCTACATCAAGAGGAGCAACATCACACAATACCTCATCCATGAATGGCTTGATACTGTACGGAAGGCGACACTGTTGGTGAATACATATATCTCTCCCTGGGTGAAGCCACCTGATGGTATACAGCTGCAAGTGTGCTATGGTCGGTAGGCCGAGCCGCTTTACTACCTCTACTGAAATGAGGTTCTTTTGGCTTCCACTATCGACAAGGAATTGTAGTGGAGAACCCTTCACCCACATCTGCGAATGGAAGAGGCACTCCCCCTCCTCTGGATCCTCGAGATCCTCCCTCTTGATCTTGGTGGTGGCAACAATCGCACTGGGATCCACATCAATTATCTTCTTCCCTTTTTCATTCCCTTTGTCTGGTTCTGACTCAGGATTAGAAAATGCATTTGATTCGGGTGCCTTTAGTTCGACCACCAACGACTGCTTGGCCCGACACTCGTTTGTGCTATGAGTGGGGCTGTTATGAAATTCACACCACTTCCCCGAGTCCTTCTTTGGTTTTGTGGTGTTGTTATGAGTCATACTGCTTTGGCCTTGCCCCTTGTTCTGCGGTTCGAGGGAACCTTTCCCTAGATTTAGATTTACAGATCAAAGGTCTCTCTTCTTCTACTTAAATTTATGCTCGATCTTGGCGGCATAGCTATATGCCGTGCCAAGCGATGTAATGTTGAGGAACTCCATTTCCTCCTGAATATGTTTGTGCATATAGTTGCTTTACTTGAGCACCAAATTTCTCTCTAAATCTTTAATACCCAACTTTGTACGTAGGGTATGGAACAAATTTGTCAGTTCGTGCACATCTTGATCCCTTTGCTGTCGCAGCGTATTCCATGTTGGAAATACTGAGAGGGGGGGGGGGGGGGTGAATCAGTATTCCTTTCAATAGATCATTAGTTAATCTTAAATTATTATCAGTGTTTGTACAATGATAGCAACAAACAAAAGCAACACAAATTCACACAATTTTTTAAGGTGGAAACCCACTTCGGGACAAAAACCACCTAATTCTTTTCTAATAATTCTTTAATATTCAACTCCAATTGAAAATAGAGCTCCAACTTCCTAGAATCTAGAAAATCATTCTTCTCCAGCTCCCATTGGATGGATGATCCAATGCCCGAGATTCTTCAGTATTCAACTGAATGGATGCCCCAACACCCAATGAGCTACAACTCACCCTAGCACCACCCTACCACCCTATAGAAGAATAAAAGAATAATGGACTCTCGTACCAGGGAAAATGGTCCACTTTACAATGATATAGAATGATGTAGAAGAAGAATACACACTAGACCATAACCAAAACTATGACACAACCACCTAATGATGATCCTACACCTCCCGACACTGCCTCTTCAACTCTTGGCAGATAGACACTAACACAATTTTTACAATAATGTATTTACAATGATATCTTTACAGTGATTGTATGCAGTGTTGCCCACTTGAAGACTTTATGTGATGAACTTCTTGCTACTTTTCTACACCTTGGTTGCTACTTTTGTCATGATACCCTCTGCTGCACCTTGCTTTGCTTTGCTGCCTTAGATAGTCTGGTCCTTTGCAACCCTTAACAACACATGATCTAGCTTTTTCTTGGATTCTAGGAGCTCGATATTGAATCTAGTGTATCTCTATTATTTTAGATCCCCATTATGTGATTTTCGGTTCTGTAGTATTCCTCTAAGTCTTCTTTCTAATGCCATAGGTCTGACCCAATTTGGATTCTTCAAGGGAGAGTTATGTCCAATCTCTCACAATGCCATAATTATGGACTTTTTCAGTATAGCTAACTTGTACGGCATACCACATGTCATTGTTTCTTCATTCAGCGTTGAAATTAATAGATTGAAAACTAAAGTACGTGCACTATTTTCCACTTCTTACATAATTGGAATCCAATACTCAAAGAGAGAGTTATGATGATTTTCCCAAGGTCACTTCTTTGAGATGAGTTTCAGAAGCCTAGAAAAACATTGACTTCCACAGATCATATCTATGAAAATATTGCACACCTTGATCTGAAATTTTTACGAGAGATTCCTCAGGATTTCAGCTTCACCTCATAAAAATTTCAGCTTCTGAACCTTCGTAGATAGACAATTAGAGTGAAAATTCCACGATGACCTGTTTCAGATAGTGAAATCCCTTGCATAAGGAGGATATGAGGATCACAATTTATATAAATGCTTAGGTTGAAAGGGGCTTGAACAAGTGAACGTGGGAGGGATTTTAGGAGCTTAAAAAATATTAATTATGACTTTTCAATGACCCATGACACAACCCCATAGGGTTTTAGCCCACTAACTGGGGGTACAAACTTCTAACATGAATATCTCTCAAACCGTGAAGAATTACGTGGCGTATCATATATCCACGGAAACATATCGACAAGAAGAAACCATCAAAAGCATTCTTGACCTAGAATATATTAATTTGGTAGGTAAAAATTCCCATGCAATATTGGGGTAGCCCCTGGTGCTACTTGGGTTGACATCAATGAAAACCGTTGATCAACAATCTCCCCCTTTGGCATTGATGGCAACAAAAAGTACTCCCCCTGTGATCATGACATCTCTTCCTACAAAATTCTCTTCCCCTTTGACATCAATGGCAAAGGGTAACCCCCCCTGATACATAACCATCCTACGAACCTGTACACACTTCCACTCCCCCTTTATAATATGAATAAGGAAAATATAATGAGAACTTGGGAGAATCCCAAGCTTCTGGTGAAGATATTTCAATGCTTCACGATTACTCTCATGATAATCAATGCTTCCTGCCCAATCTGCATCTGTAAAGGCATGAATAATGAAATTTTTACCCATGGGATACCACAAGCCATATTCTGTTGTTCCATTTAGATATCGAAGAATTATTTTGATGGCAATAATATGTGATTCTTTTGGTGCTGCTTGGAATCTCGCTACTTGTCCAACTACTTTCATAACATATGGCCAGGAGGCTGTTACATATAGAAGACTATCGATCATAGATTTGTACAACCGTTGATTCACATCCTTAGATGAGTCTTCTATGCTCAATTTTCAACCTGTCACCATCGGAGTAAGGATGGGTTTACAATCATCCATTTTGAATTTCTAGAGCATTTCCTTGATGTACTTGGCTTGACATATAAATATTCCTTTCTCTTGTTGAGATATTTTAAGCCCTAAGAAGTATGCCAGCTCACCAAGTAAAGACATCTCGAAATCACTTTGCATATTTGTAGCAAACTTCTTACTTAGTCGATCATCATTGCTACAAAATATTAGATCATCCTATTTAGCTATTAGACGTGCTTTAGTTGCTTCATCCATAACATATATGCCGTTTGCAGCTCGACTTGATGTAGCCACGATTTCACCATACCTACCTTTCCTGATTTCACATTTTGTGGAGTTGAATAGTATTGTGTGTCCTTGATCACACATTTGTCCAACACTGAGCAGATTGTGATTCGTGTTTTCAACCAATAGAACATTCTTAGCTAGAGCATCTTTGCTTCTGAAAGTGACAGTACCTGATCCTATAACATTTGAAGATCCATCATTTTCAAAGGACACGGTTCCATCCTACTTCTCTTTCAGAGATACAAATTTCTTTCTATCTCCAGCCATATGCGTTGAGCAACCACTATCAACATACCACACATATTTGTTGTTTTGAGCCTTGAGAGCGAGAGAAAACTTATTTATCTTCTTCTTCTTCCATGTTTGTTCATTCTGTGGCTTCGAAGATTCTTCTGGAGGATTTTCAAGTCTGCAGTCTCTGGCTATGTGTCCAAAGTTTTGACATTTGTAAAATTCGATATTATTTCTTAAATTTTCAAATCTATTAATGTTTCACTAAGGCCTGGTAGGTTCATATTTGATATATCTCCTGGAATTGTATTCATTCTTAGGGTATTTGCGACATTCTACAGCTTTATGACCAAATTTTCCACATAAATAACAGTAGCCATAAAAAATATGTTGGTACCTGGATGGAAAACTTCATCGAGGAATTGTCTTCCAAGGCTATTCTTGTGAATCTTGTCCAATCAAGTCTACATGCATGTCAGATCTCATAGGTTCATTGTATTTTGTTGTAAAAGGTCCTGCTTCTTCTTCTTTGTAACTGATGCCAGTTCTGTCGTTGTAAGATCGTTGATTGTTGATGAGTTCTTCCAATGCCCTTGAGTTGTTGGCATAGTTTTGGATAGTTTTTCCTTTCTTCACTTCCTTACGCAGTGAGACTACTTCAGCTTCTAATTCTTCCCTTTCTTGGTTGCTTTCTTCCAACTTCTTTTGAAGTGCCTCTTCAATGAATTTGTGATCTTCAACTTCAATTTTGAGACCTTGAACTTATTCTTCAAGAGTATTGGAACAGATCTTCTCTGCCTTGAGCTCTTTTATAAGCTTGATTGCTTCCTTAGAAAATTATTCTATGGTCAATTTGCCCAAACGAGGCCCATAGTTTTGGCGCTTCATCTCCTAGGGTTATGTTTTTGGACGTTTAGAGTTCTCCATTGTTTCTCCATAATAAATAGGCCCTCGAGCCTCATTGTAACACAATTCAGAGGTCTATAGCCACCACATCTCTTCTCAGAGATTCGCTACTAGCACCCTAGCTATTTTATTTCCATTATGTTTGTAAGCATATTTCTGTTATTTTATATTAATGAAATGAAGCCTTATTTCTGCCGCATCTCTATGTTTATGGTTATTTTTGTATTTTGTTGTGTTCTTGCATAAATCTGGATCAGTGGTATCAGAGCGGTCTGCTTTTTCTCGATCCTTCTTTGCATGTCCCCAACAAGGTCGAGGTATAATGAGTTAGGGCTCGATCTGGTGGAACCTTTGCAAGATCAGCCTTGAAAACCCCGACGGACGCCCATGGGGGACGAAAAGAAAGATGAGGGAGCAGGAGATCCTATCAAAATATTGCTCGAGGAGGCCCTCGAAAAAAAAGGAACGCGATGATGGATAACTTTGCCCAGATCCTTCAATGACTTCCCACTGGCAGCGCATCTGCATCGAGCAGCCACTCTGGAGGCACGACTCCCTTTAAGGTACAAGTAAACTTTAACATTCCCATATTTGAGGGTCAAATAGATATAGATGCCGTAGATAGATGGTTGAATCTATTAGAAGGATATTTCTCAGTTCATGACTTTTCCAACCGGGAGAAGATTATTTTTTCACTCCTCAAAGCTACCCCCAATGTCAAGGACTAGTGGGCAACCTGCTGTGAAAAAAAGGATGAGATAGAACACTCTCTGTTCTCAGCCATACCCACTTGGAATTCTTTTCGAGATTCCATCAAGGAAAAATACTATCCCATTGGGAGCTATGAGGAAAAGTACATATAATGGACCACGCTGTGGAAACAAAGAGATCAATATGTGCATGAGCTGACGAATCTGTTCCATACCCTATGCAAAAAGTTGGGTATCAAAGATTCAGAGAAACATTTGGTGCTAAAGTATCGCAGTTGTCTGCACAGATACATTCAGGAGGAAATGGAGTTCCTCGAGATCTCCTCACTTGGTACGACATACCGGTATGCTACGAGGATTTAGCAGAAATTCAAAAAAAAGAAGCGAGACTTTGGATCTACGATCAAAAGCAAGGGAAAGGTGCCCCCAAACTGCCGAAAAAAGGCCAAAGCCAAGGCATGGTAGCCCAAGAAAATTTTCCAAAGCCACAAGCAAAGAACAACACCGCAAAGCCAAAGAAGGACATGGGAAAGTTGTGTGAGTTCCATAAGAGCTCCACTCACAACACAAGTGAGTGTCGGGCCAAGCGGTCGCTGGTGGTCGAGATGAGGGCTTCTAAATCAGATGATCAGAACCTGACAAGGGAAATGGCAAAGGGAAGCAGATTATTAATGTGGAGCCCAACGCCACTATTGCCACTACGAATATCCAGAAGGAGGAACCAGAAGATCCAGAGGAGGCAGAGCATCTCTTCCACTCCCAGATGTGGGTAAAGGGTTCCCCGCTATGGTTCATTTTCGATAATGGGAGCCAAAAGAACCTCATTTCATAAGATGTTGTGAAGCGGTTGGGCTTGTCGACCATAGTTACCATAGCACGCCCATAAACATACACCATTGGGTGGCTTCACCAAGGACGGGATCTCTGAGTCAGCCAGTAGTGTTGCCTTCCCTATAGCATCAAGCCCTTCACGGATGAGGTATTGTGTGACATTGCTCCTATTGATGTTTCTGATGTATTATTAGGCCAACCATACTTGTGGAAGTGACATGTTGTGTATGAGTCATGGCCTCGCGCTGTTATTGTTACTTTGGGAAATAAGTTGTACAGGATACCAGATGTACCATTGCCTCCCACTATCTCTTTGGTTACTGCAAAACAATGTAGTAAGCTCATTTCCCAAACTAGGAAATTTGTTTTCCTGATGATCCGCCCCCAAGGCAAGAAGAAGACTGTGGCCACGACCTCTAGACATGGCTCCTCTGCACAACAACAAAAAATGGACAAGGTTGTGGAGGAGTACGGGGACATCTTCACCTCACCCATAGGGGTGCCTCTACACTGTCAGGTCAAGCACCCCATTGACCTGACCCCAGGTGTGCCGCTACCCAATGGACCAATCTATAGGTGCTCTATTCTAGAGAATGATGAAATCAAAAGGCAGATTCAAGAGTTGCTGTGGGAGCCCGATCGTGTTGGTACAGAAGAAGGATGGGACTTGGAGACTTTGTATTGACTATCAGGCGCTAAACAAGATCATTGTTCGGAATAGGTACCCGGTCGGATTGATGACCTTTTGGACCAAATGAAAGGGGAAAAATATTTCAGCAAGATTGACTTGAAGTTTGGGTATCACCAGGTACCAATTGAACCCTCTAATGTGTGGAAGACTACCTTCAAAGCCAAGGAGGGCCTTTTTGAATGGCTCGTCATGCCTTGCAAGTTGACAAATGATCCTGCAACCTTCATGAGGTTGATGGATGACATCTTGCGTCCATTCACCAACTCATTTGTAGTGGTATACTTGGATGACATTCTGATCTTCAGCTAGACTTGGGAAGAGCACCTCCACCACATCCGAGAAGTCCTCCAAACACTACGACAACACAAGTTGTGTACCAATTTGGAGAAGTTCACTTTTGGCATGACCCAGGTTCAATATCTGGGATACATTATTGATGAAAGGGAGGTGCATGTAGATCCAGCCAAGATCCAAGTCATTTGGGATTGGCCAACCCCAACCACCCTAACATAGCTTCGTAGCTTTCTAGGTCTTGCTAATTTCTACCGCAGGTTTGTCTTGGGATTCCCTAATATCACTTGGCCCTTGAGTCAAGTCACCAAGGGAGAAGCGAAAGAAAAATTATTTTGGTCGGAATCTCAACAGAAGGCATTCGTAGAATTGAAACATCGCCTCTATTCTGCCCCAGTGCTCACATTACCAGACTTGCAACAACCATTTGAGATCGAGACATATGCCTCTGACTATGCTATTGGGGTAGTTCTTACTCAACAGGGGCATCTAGTGGCATATCACAGTGAGCCATTGTCCGACACAATTCGAAAGTATCCCACTTATGACAAAGAAATGTATTCTATTCTGTAGGCTTGTCGAAAATGGAAGCATTACATTTTGGGGAAGGAGACAATCATCCACATAGACCACTGACCCTTGCAGTTCATACAGACACAAGGGAAGTTGCAAAACGATCGCCATCAGAAGTGGTCCACATATCTGCAACAATTTCATTTAAACATCAAGTACAAGAAGGGTAGCACCAATAATTTTGCAGACTGCCTCAGCCAACCACTGATCGTGGCCATAACCACCATTCTCAACTCTTATGGGCATGAGACTTCTAATTGGCCACTTCTCTACAAGAGCAATCTAGAATTAAGCTACGCATACATGGCACCCTTGGGGGTACGCAAGTTCCAAATGTTCACCTCCAAAATGCACTATTATGTCACCTGGGACACCTTTGTGTTCCTTCAAGCGAGCATGCCAAGATGATATGTGAAGCACACTACAGTTGTTACACCATTTTTTGGTCATCTAACTTATTATCACTAGATGGACCCAAGTACACCATGTAAGACCAGTTTTACCCTAAGTAAAACCGCTTTCACTATGTTAAAACAGGAAACCCCAAAAGGAAATATTAAACAAACACATATTTGTTTGATTTTCCTCATGGAATAATTAATTAAACCATAATTTAATTATTATTCCCAGTCATGTTTAACCCAAAATCAAAGAAATTAATTAGATAAACCTTTATTTATCTTATTATTTTATAGGAATAATCATTTAAACCTTATTTAGATGATATTCCTTGTTAAATATGACCAAATCACCCACAAATAATTAAATAAATCACTATTTATTTAATTATCTTTCAACCACTTCCTTAAATAATTAAATAAATCATTATTTATTTGATTATCTTCTAACCGCTTCCTTAAAAAGATAAATAAATCATTTATTTGTTTATTTTTAACAAATTAAGGGATTTGACCCAAGTCAAATACCTTTTCCCTCCAACAAATATAATAAAATATTCCATAAAAAGTGGATCTAGATCTGGTTAAACCATGCACCAAGATCTAGAATGACCCAATATTTTGTTATAAATAGGAGGGTTTTTCCTACCATTCTTCACCTTTTGTTGCCTATTAGATCACTCTGGATCTATACACTTGGTCACCATTTTCTGCCATTTTGCTCCCTTTGAGCTCTACTCTTTGCATTGGGTTTTCTACATCAACTAGAGAGAGAAATCTTAGATCTGAAGTGCTGAGGACTTCCAAGAACCCATCCCACTGAGGGGAATTGGATACTCCTTCTGGTTTTCCTCACGGGTGCCCCATTAATACAAAAATTCTTTCAAAAATTGTTCTTGTCTTGTCTATTGGTATATGGAGCAAACCCTTGTTTTTACTGCTTAATGTCTTTCCATACATAGATCTGGTATTTTGCAACTCTTTTCTTGTCTAACTAACCGCAGATCTGAAGATATTGGCAGCCACTTTTGTTGTTAGGGCTATTAGTTATGCGTAGATAAAGTGGTCCTTTTTCGTACACTTCGACAAAGGATTCATACTAACAACAGTCAAGTCGCTGGGCATTTTGGGGTCAAGAAAACAGTGGCAGTACTGTAGAATTATTTCTATTGGCTGAACCTTCGACAAGATGTAAGGAAGTACATCAGATCTTGCACTGCTTGCACCATTGCCAAACCGACCATCAAGAAGCAAGGGCTCTATACTCCGCTACCTACCCATAGTTGACCTTGGGAATCCATATCGATGGATTACATGTCAGGCCTTCCTTATACTAAGCATGAAAATGACTATGTTTTCATGGTCGTCGATAGATTCTCAAAGATAGCCATTATGGCGGCCTGCAAGAAGAATATCACAGCAGAAGCCACTGCTAAAATCTTCTTTGAATGAGTGTGGGTGCACTTTGGGATCCCAAATTCTATCATATCAGATTGTGACAGGAGGTTCCCCAGCACATTTTGGTCCAGACTCTGGTCAATGTTGGACACCTAGCTGAACAAGTCCACAGCTTTCCATCCCCAAACTGATGGCCAGACAGAGGTCATCAACAGGATGATTGTAAAAATTTTGCGCATGTACAATTCAAAGCATCCACACACATGGGATGAGAGCCTCCCCTATGTACAACATAGTTATAACCGGGCTCTCCACAGCCCAACCGGCCACAACCCCTTTCAAGTAGGCTTGGGATTCCAGCCACTATGTCCCATTGACGTGGCCATGCCATTTGCGTCTACTCAGGCCGATTCGGCTCATGTCCAGTCTGAAGCTGACAAAGAAAACAACATCATCGAGCACATTCATCACATCCGCCAACAGGTTCATGACATATTGGATAGAGCCAATGCTAAGTACAAGCAACGACATGATCAACATCGGGTGCCACACAACTTCTAGGTGGGCAAACAAGTGTGGCTACATTTGCAGAAGGAGCGCCTCACTGGACCCCACATCAAGCTTCACCCACTCCGATATGGGTTGTACACCATCAGCAAGGTTGTAGGGAAAAATTCCTTTGAGCTCATTATTCCACCATTCCTTGGTTTGCACCCAGTATTCAATGTAGGCCACCTTCGTCCCTACTTCCCACCTCTATTGGACACCTCTGACATTGCATAAGAACTCACACCAAAAGATTTAAACCCAGACTACATGGAACAGGCCACCACATACTGTATCATGGAGATGAAAATCAAGAACACTCACCAATAAAAGATCCAACTTTATTGGGTTGTCAAAGCTGGCCAACTCCTGCACCAAGGCAAGTGGTTCACCAAGGACCAAGTTCAGCAAAGTTTTCCTCATCTCATGGAGGAACTCAACGCAATGGGGACCATTGCTTCCTAAGGGCGGAGGAATGATCCAAGTGGATATTGGTGGCAACCCGCCTATTCCACTTGGGGCCCCACCATTGTCTCTTTCAGTTTTTCACAACTTACTATTTTTAGCAGTTTTTCGGGTCCTGAACTTGTGGAGCCATTTTGAGGCCCTAAACGACCTTTTTTGGGCATCGTTCCTCTAGCGAATATAAATATTTTTTAGAATTGATATTTTTGATGTCATTTTTAGTCCTCGGATATATCTTTCTAACGATTTATCATGTGCGTCAGATAGAGATAGTATGCCGAAGTTACATCCTTGGAAAGTTGAAACACCAATTTACCCAAATGGGGCCCATAGTTTTGGCGGTTCATTTCCTAGGGTTAGGTTTTTGGAAATTTAGAGTTCTCCATTGTTTCTCCATAATAAATAGGCCCTTGAGCCTCATTGTAACACTGTTCAGAGGTCTGTAGCCATCACATCTCTTCTCATAGATTCGCTACCAGCACCCTAGCTATTTTATTTCCATTATGTTTGTAAGCATATTTATGTTATTTGACATTAATGAAATGGAGCCTTATTTCCACTGAATATATATGTTTATGGTTATTTTTGTATTCTATTGTGTTCCTGCATAAATCCAGATCATTGCTGCCCTAGATAGTCTGGTCCTTTGCAGCCCTTGACAACACAAGATCTAGCATTTTTTTGCCTTCTAGGAGCTTGATATTGAATCTAGTGTATCTATATTATTTCAGATCCCCGATATGTTATTTTCAGTTTTGTAGTATTTCTCTGAGTCTTATTTCCAACGTCACAGGTCTGACCCAATTTGGATTCTTCAAGGGAGAGTTATGCCCAATCTCTCGCAATGCCCTAATTATGGATTGTTTCCATAGAGAAAATTTGTATGGCATGCCACGTGTTATTTTTTCTTCATTCGGCTCTAAAATTGATAGAAACAAAACTGCAGTCCGTGCACTATCTACCACATTTTACATAATTTAAATCCGATACTCAGAGACATAGTTATGACAATTTTCCCAAGGTCACTTCTTTGAGATGAATTTCAAGAGCCTAGAAAAACACTGACTTCCACAGATCATATCTCTGAAACTGTTACTCACCCTGATCTAAAATTTTTACGAGAGATTCCTCAAGATTTCAGCTTCACCTCATAAAAATTTCAGCTTCTGAACCTCTGTAGATAGACATTTAGAGAGAAAATTCCACGATGACCTGTTTCAGATAGCGAAATCCCTTGCATAAGGAGGATATGAGGATCACAATTTATATAAATGCTTAGGTTGAAAGGGGCTTGAACAAGTGAACGTGGGAGAGATTTTAGGAGCTTAAAAAATATTAATTATGACTTTTCAATAACCCATGACACAACCCCATGGGTTTTTAGCCCACTAACTGGGGGTACAAACTTCAAACATGAATATCTCTCAAACCGTGAAGAATTACATGGCGTGCCATATATCCACGGAAACATATCGACAAGAAGAAACCATAAAAATAATTCTTGACCCAGAACATATTAATTTGGTAGGTAAAAATTCCCATGCAATATTGGGGTAGCCCCTGGTGCTGCTTGGGTTGAGATTAATGACAACCGTTGATCAACAATTGGGTTCACCGCTTCCCGTCTTTTTCGCGGCGTGGACTAACCACCTCTCATGGATCCTAACTCTAGCGATTGTAGTGAAGACTAACTCCTATGGATTTTTGTCTAACGACAATCATGATCCCAACAAGTGGTATCAGAGCGACAGGTCTCGAGTTTGAAACTCACCCAGTTCACGTTCGGGGGGAGATTGTTGGACATTCAGTTCAACGCTCCCCATGTTTTTCATGACATGGACTAACTGCCTCTCATGGATCCTAAATCTAGCGATTGTAGAGGAAACTAATGCCTATGGGTTTTGGTCTAATGGAAATCATGATCCCAACAGTCCATTTGATGTATTTGTCCTCATAGCTCCCCACATGGTAATATCGTTCCTTGATGCCGTCTCAGAACGAATTCCAAGTGGGTGTGGCTAAGAACGGAGAGGTTTCCCCTTCATCCTCTTGCTCACAGTAGGTTTCCCACCAGTCTTTGACATGGGGGGTGGCTTTGAGGAGTGCAAAAATAATCTTTTCGGGGTCAGAGAAATCATGGACTGTGAAATACCCTTCCAGCAAATTTAACCATCTATCTATGGTGTTTGCATCTATCTGGCCTTCAAATACAGGAACGTCAAAGTTTACCTGTACCTTGAAGGGAGTGACACCGCCAAAGTGGCTGTTGGATGCAGATGCATCATAGGTGGGAAGTCGTTGAAGGATCTGAGCAAAGTTATCCGTCATCGCATTCCTTTATTTCTCGATGGCCTTCTCGAGCAATATTTTGATAAGATCTCCTACTCCCTCTTCTTTCTTTTCTTCCACCATCGGAGGTCATCAGGGTTTGTGAGGCTAATCTTACAAGGGTTCAACTAGATGAGCCCTAACTCCTTATACCCTTACCGCGTTGAGGATATGCAAAGAAAAACAGAGAAAGAGCAAACCCTTTGATACCACTGATCCTGATTTATGTAGGAACACAACAGAATACACATGTAACCATAAATACAAATATGCAGTGGAAATAACACTTCATTTCATTAATATCAAAGAATTGAAATTTGCTTAGAGAAAGAATAGAAATAAACTAGCTAGGGCGCTAGTAGCTTATCTCTAAGAAGAGATGTGGCGGCTACAGGCCTCTAAAATATGTTACAATGAGGCTCGAGGGCCTATTTATTATGGAGAAACAATGGAAAACTCCAAATGTCCAAAAACCTAACCCTGGGAGATGAAGTGCCAAAACTATGGGCCCCGTTTGGGTAAATTGGTGTTTCAACTTCCCGGGGACGTAACTTTGGCATACGATCTTCATTTGACGTGCTCAATATCTCGTTAGAAAGATATATCCAAGGAGTACAACTTTTGGTGCAAGAAAGATAAACCATGTCCCTCTCAGTTTCCCAAAAAAAATCATTTACGGCTACAAAACGGCTCCCGAAGTTCAGGACCCGAAAAATTGCCAAAAATAGTAAGTTGTGTCGAAAATGAAAAAATGAAAGAGACGATGGTGGGGACCCAAGTGGAATAGGTGGGTGGCCACCAATATCCACCTAGATCATTAAGGGCCCAAAATGGCTTCGGGAGTGCAGGACCCGAAAACCTGCTAAAAATAGTAAGCTATGTAGAAAGTGCAAAGCTGCAAGAATCGATGGTGCGGGTCCAAATGGGATACGTGGGTGGCCACTGATATCCACCTGGATCATTCCTCCCTCATTAGGAAGCAATGGTCCCCATTGCATTGAGATCCTCCATGAGATGAGGCAAATGTTGTTGAACTGGGCATTAGATTTGTCGGAGATGTCATGGACCTGCGGGCAGACATGCTGGATGTGTTTAGGAAATTTGGTTTCTTTATCAGCCTGAGAGAGTACATGTGTGGATTTTGTATGTGTATTTCCCGGAGGTATGGTAACATCAGGCGGCGGTGCGTCGGGGGTCATATCAATGGAGCACTTGTCCTGACAGTGTAGAGGAACCTCTTTGAGTGAGGAGAAAATTTCCTCCTATTCCTCCATGACTTTATCCATTTGTTGTAGCCATGTAGGGGAGCCATGTTTCGAGGTTTTTGCCACAATTTTCTTCTTTCCCTGTGAGCAAGTTGCAAGGAAAATAAATTTCCTGTTTTGGGAAACAATCTTACTGCGTTATTTGCAGTAGTCAAAGAGATGGCAGGAGGTGGTACTACCTCTGGTATCTAGTACTAGTTATTTCCAAAGGTAACAACAACAGCACGAGGCCTGGACTCATACACAGCATGTCGCCTCCACAAGTATGATTGGCCCAATAATACATCAGCTACATCAAGAGGAGAAACATCACACAATACCTCATCTGTGAATGGCTTGATACTATATGGAAGGTGACATTTTTGGGGGATGCGTATATCTCTCCCTGGGTGAAGCCACCCATCGGTATGTGACTATAGGTGTGCCATGGTCAGTGGGCTAAGCCGCTTCATGACCTTTGTTGAAATGAGGTTCTTTTAGCTCCCACTATCAATAAGGAATTGCAGTGGAGAACCATTCACCCACATCTTTGAATGGAAGAGGAATTCCCCCTCCTCTGGATCCTAGGGATCCTCCCTCTGGATCTTGGTGGTGGCAACAATTACACTGGGATTCGCATCAATGATCTGCTTCCCTTTGTCATTTCCTTTGTCTGGTTCTGACTCAGGATCAGAAAATGCATCTGATTTGGGTGCCTTTAGTCTGGCCACCAACGACTATTTGGCCCGACACTTGTTTGTGCTATGAGTGGTGTTATGTCCCCGTAATTTGTTAGATTGGCAAGACCAAATGTATGAGGGTAACATCAGAAAAATATTTGGAGTCCTAGGACCTAACCTTCCTGGACTCAGAGAGGGCTCTCTCTATGTTTGTGTAGAAGATTTATCTTGTTTGATTTTAGGGTTTTGATTTTCGGCTAGTTATAGGGATTAGGATTTGCTTGTTTGTTTGTTTGGTTGGATAGGTTGTCAAGGAGAATAGGTAGAGTAAGAGAGAATCAATCCATTGGGCTATGGAGTCTGCAAAGGTCTTGAAAAGTGAAAAAATAGGTTAAGGGTGTTTCATAGGGCAAGTTAACAGGGCCAAATATATCTAAGTAGGTTTTTTGTGGGTGAAATGAACATGGAGTTGTGAATACAGTACGATAAGGGGCAATCAAGGATCCTTTAACACACTAAGAACAAGAAAAAGCTTTCAGTATGATAGCATAGTAAAACTTGAAGAGCAGTAAAGGATTCTTCAACCAAACAATACTAAGCAAACCTCAAAACAACAGATAAGTAAAATTTATAGAGTAGTTAAGGGTTCTTTGAACATTACTTTCAAAAAATATAACTTTTAACATAACATTTGAGTAAAACTAAAGAGCATTTAAGGATTCTTTAATTTAAACTTTAAGGAAGAAAACATAGAGATCAAAGGAGGCAGGCAGAAGTAGGGTGCCAAGAAAGCATGTCCTAGTCTCTAATTTCTGTCCTATAATCATGAACATAATAAGAAATGAATAAAACAAATACAAATTTGGAATACATCACCATCCAATAGAGCTCATGAATCTTAGGAATGTGCTTAATCCATAGATGCTCAATCCAAAGCCATCACAAGACACCAAAGCCAATTTCACCAATAAACTCAAATTTTGTATCATATTATGCACAAAAACCAACCAACATCTACAATGAGGCCTTAATGTTGTATTTAACAAGCAATGAGGACCAAAACCCTAACTAGGGTTTCCAAAATGTCATAAATACATCATAAATGTCATTTTTGTGCAAAGAGACCATGCAAGGCCCAAGACACAAAATATCTAATGAAATAAATGCAAAATAACTTCTAACACCTAAATTTGGAGTGATTTGCCCGAAAAAACCTCAAAATATCTATTTTCCATAAATTTTTGTCTTTTTTTGACTTTGCAGGCAAGGGCGCAGCACTGAGGTCCAAGGGCATAGCGCCTGCACTGAAAAAATAGGTCACCTTGCAGCTGAGTTTTGAAGGCCTTGCCGATGTCCAAATGAGCTCCATGATAGCTCATTGGAAATCATGTCAAGCCTACCTTCCAAAAATGCCCTTTTTTCTGATTAGACTTCATTTACCTATTCAAAATCTAAATCTCCCAAGATTTCTCAGGGCGCAGCGCCAGCTCTGAAAATTGGGCAGAATGGTGAATTATTTCATGTTTTTGACCCTTTTGGAGGACCAAATATGCTCCAAATGATCTGAAATTTGGTGTGTGTGATGTAATTCGCAAGATGAACCCAAAAATGAAAAACAATCCTCAACAAATTTCCCCAAAAAAGAGCATAGTGCCAGGGGCTCTGCGCCCTTGGCCCTCTAAAACAGTGAAAAACCAAAATTATCAAAAGTTGCCAAATATTTGAAATTTCCTTGCTTATGGTGTTTTGGATGCTTGTAGGGAAGCATCAGCAAGGATTTCAAGTTTATTCTTGCCTTTTGCTTCCTTGAGAGCTTGAATTTTAGCAAGGGCTCTTTTGACCTTGGCCCTTGCACTTTTATTTATTAAGGCATAGTGCTTGGCCATCTTCTTCTAAAGGTCAAGGTCTCTTTATGTATTTTCCAGTTGATCCTCCAAGTGTATATTAGCCCTCTCTAACCAAGGTTCCCAATCATACTCTATCTCCATGGCAAGCAGCTCACTTCAAGTGAGATGCTCTGCGAATGCTGTTTCTTGCTCCTTCTCCTTGGCTAATGCCTTCCTCAAGCCAATTGTTCTTGGCCTTCTCCTAGATAACTACCCTTCTTCATCTTCACTTTCATCAAAAACACCCAAGACCTCATCTAGCCTAACCTTGGTCCTTTTAGCCTCTTTCTAGGCTGTTGTGAAACCAGCTCCAAAAATAGACGAAAAGAGATATCAACGCCTTAGAAATAAGCCACTTTGAGGGGGCAACCTCCAATACATTACATGAATTAACAATTCTTGGATGATACAAATGAAAAAACCTCCTTTCTATATATAGGATTCCATAGGGCCACAATGTAATCCTATCTGACCTAACAATAATAATGTAAGGGCAAAATAATTACAACATGGGGGTTACAGGGGTACAAAAATAACAATAAGGGGGTCTACACTAACATAATAAGGGACTATACTAGTAATGTAGTGACCTAACATGCCCCTCTCCTTCAAACAAGTGTTGTCCTCAACGCTTGATTATTTCTTGATGCTTCTGTATAAAATTCTCATCCTCCCATGTGGAATCTTCTACAGGAAAGTTCTTCCACTTGCTAAGATAATCTGAAATTGATTTTACTTGTCGACTTCTTGTTTATGTGACTACTTTTGAAATTATTTCGATGTGATGTTGATCTTCCGGTTGTTTCATTTGATTTTGTACCAAAGTTAGGTTATCCTTTGAGAGTTGGAGAACATGTTGTTGATGCTCGATGTGATATTCCACTACTTTATCATCCATAATAGATTTTATTTGATCCTTCAAACAATCCAACTTAGCCTCCATTTCTGCTTTTAAACCATCTATGTCATCTTCGGTTTCTCTTCGTAAGATCGAAATTTGTTGCACTTGGTACCGTAATTTTGATATCTCATACTGCAATTCTTCCTCTTCATGCATCATAGTATAGCTTTCTGAGGGCTTAATGGGTATGGAATTATTTTTTGGAGGCATTATAGAACCCATTACTAATCAAAATTCTTCAATATGCCCTTGGAATCACTTCAAACTGCTTTTTCAAACAAATGTTATGCAATTTTAAAAAACAAGTACACACCTTTTTCTTGCTTTTGAGTATCTATATATTGAAACTGAATTCTCTCTGTAATTTTAGATCTTCAATATCTGAAATTCGGCCCTAAAGTATCCCTTTGAATCTTCTTTTGAATGCCATAGGTCTGACCGAATTTGAATTATTCAAGGCAAATCTATGCCCAATCTCCCACGATGACCTAATTATGGACTAGTTCAATAAAGAAAACTTGTACGACTTGCCACATGTCATTGTTTCCTCCTTAGGCTCCGAAATTGATAGACCTAAAACTATAGTCCGTGTACTTGCGGTCAATTTTTACATAATCCCAATTTGACACTCAGAGAGAGTTATGACGTTTTTCCCACGATCACCTCTTTGAGATGAAATTTGGGAGCCTGAAACAATCCTAACTTCCATAGATCATATCTCCAAAAATATTGTGAAACAAGATTTGAAATTTTTACAGGAGGTACCTCCAAATTTTGGCTTCGCTATGTGAAAATTTAAGCTTTTTAAATTTCGTAGACGAAAAGTTATGGTGAAAATTCTACGATGACCTGTTTAGGTTATATTCAGGAACCTGCAAAAAGATCTAACTTCCACAGATCATATCTCCGAAAATATTGTGAACCAAGCTATGAAATTTTGCGATGATGTTCCTCCAGATTTTAGATTCACACTCTAAAATTTTCAACTTCTGAACCTTCGTAGAAAATAATTTATAGCGCAAATGCCACGATATCCTGTTTGGAGCAGCAAAACCCTAGAATCCAAAGCTCTGATACCAAATGTTGTGAAAAAAGCTCCAAAAATAGAAGAAAAGAGATATCAAAGCCTTATAAATAAGTCACTTCAAGGGGGAAACCTCCAATACATTACATGAATGAAAAATTCTTGGATGATACAAATGACAAAACCTCCTTTCTATATATAGGAGTCCATGGGGCCACAATGTAATCCTAGTGGGGCCACAATGTAATCCTAGCCGACCTAACAATAGTAATGTAAGGGCACAATAATTACAATATGGGGGTTACAGGGGTACAAAAATAACAATAAGGGGGTCTACACTAACATAATAAGGGACTACATTAGTAATATAGGGACCTAACAAGCCCCTCTCCTTCAAACAAGTGTTGTCCTCAACGCTTGATTATTTCTTGATGCTTCTGTATAAAATTCTCATCCTCCCATGTGGAATCTTCTACAGGAAGTTCTTCCACTTGCTGAGATAATCTGAAATTGATTTTACTCGCCGAGTTCTTGTTTCTGTGACTACTATTAGGAATCTGTAATTAGCAAGATTGGCAAATTACAATCACAGAAACAACATTATTTCAACCACTTTGGAATTCTACGATCTAGCCCTCCTAAATCAGGAGAGGGATCTCTCCAATAAGTGCAAAGATGGATTTGTGTTTGAAATTTGGGGTAATGATATTAGGCTAGTTATGAAGGCCGAGGGTTTTGTTTTTTTTGGATGGTTGAGCATGAATATTATTTGAGGGGAAAGTCCTAAGTGTAAAGAGTTTCAAAGGTGAGAAGTTGCAAGCAAATAGATCAACTTTGGCTAAAAAGATAGATATAATGCTGGTTTTTAGTCCATGGGGCTATGGAGTCATATCAGGGCTTTAATTGAGCAACAACATCAAGAGTGATCCAAGGGGAAAGTCATCTATATCACAAGATTATTAAGATTAAAATTATGGAATGGAAACAATGAAGTGTTGGAGGGGTGGAAACTGATAATAATTTCACAAGGGATTTATAGTCAGTCCAAACAAGAAAAGCCTCTTAAGTAAATTTTTAAAACCAACCAAGAACAGGGCTAACCATAGACTTCTTGGGAAAGTTTGTATTAAAGCAGCTTAATTGACAAACAATCCAGTAATCCACATAATTACCTTCAGAAAGTATGAAAACACATAAGAGAAAACAAAGTGTAAGTTAAGATCAGATAAGGTACTTTTAAACCTGGTCTAATTTCAGTCACCACCAAGGGAAACCTTCAGAATCTGCCTTTGGAAGAAAGAAACTAGAAATAGGGCAAACCATCACTTTTCTAGTCTAACTTTAATAAGCAAATGATGAAAACAACTTTCAAGAACAATGTTTAAAGAAAACAGTAGGACGAGGGAACACCAACATTCCTAACTGCTTAAACTGTATTGAATCATTCTTAAATAAATAAATTGGAGGAAAACATTGAGATAAAGCTTATCAGTGAGAGAAGGGTACTGGTAAACAGTAAATCCTAACTCTATAAATGTTGTTCTTTATCAGAGAATAGTGAACAATATGGCATACATAGAAGGAAAAAACAATAACAAAGAAAGGGGCACTTCACCAGTGATATAGACCAGGATCCCAAGAAAAAGCTTGTTATTGATTTCAAACCAGTTACAGTCTTCAAGTCCAATGCTTCAGTTCAGCAATCATCTTCACTTTTCAGCCTAACTAATATAAACACAAACAGAGCTTCAAGGGCCAGCGAACACTATTTACAATAAAAAATTTTAAGCTCAAATATATTTCAAAGTTCTGCTACCAACCCCTCTCTCATCTTCCACAGTAGTATTTATAGAAGAATGAGGAGGTGAGATCTGATAAAATATCTCTAAAGATAATTAATACAGACTTAAATGGCTTCGTGGCCTTTGGGGGCTCAATGAAGAATCTTACATAGGTGTCTTTTGTATTAAATGATTTACATAAATATTTAAGCTCGGTAGGAGCTCTTTTTTACCTTTGAGGCTCTGTGTGATGTCAAAGTAACTCTGCTAATATTTTCTCATTAAGTTTGTTTTCAGAATTTACTCTCTGGCTGTGTTGTGAGGCAGATATCTGATCCTGATCAATAACTTTGGCCTGCATTTGAATGCTTTGAGGCACAGGTGGTACTGTGGTAGCTAGGAGGAATCAATTTTCCTCAAATGTGGCGGTGGAGGCTTTCTGTCTGATGAACCTTTATGATTTTCTCCTTTAACTACGTTTTAATCAGGGATTAGTCTTTTGATAAACCATTTTAGACGTAATCCCTGAAGATCCGTTTCCAATCTTCTGTTCTAGTGTGCTCTTGTCTTCTACAGTGATACTCTCTGACTGTGCTTAATTCACTGTGTTTGTTGGTGTGCAGGGCTGCGCAGGGGTTATGTGGCGTCAATGCTTCATGAATCATTGATGAAACGTGGAGCTACTTCCTGCGAATGGTTTCCTCTGGTGAATCGAAGGAGGGAGGATCGTAACCCTCTGCCTTTGAATTTTCTTCAGACATAGCGGAAAAAACCTTTAAACCCTGCAAAATATAAACAATTATTACAAAATCCTGCATATATAGGTCTTACTGCTTAGGAAAGACATGAGGGGAGAGCGTAGCTATTGGATGGCATCATCCAATGGTTGAGATTGATTTAGAGTGAGTCAAAAGGAAACGGGGGGAGGAATTAAATTGGAGTCGTCGATCGCACAGAGATCGATGGTCGAGGGTGGAGGCGGAAAGTCAAAGTGAAACAGAGAAATGGTTCAAAACCTTCTTTTTGGACAAAAATGGTCACAAAATTTGGTTCAGGGATCGGGACAAATGTGGGCCGTCGGATGAGATCGGCCCACATGATCAACGGCGGAGAAAAGGCGTCAATAAACCTTAGAATCATGCCCCAGACTTAGAACTTTAATTAAACCCTACTGTATAAAGATTCCCGGGTCCGCATCTACTAATTGTGCGAGGAAAACATGGAGACCCACCCCAATTAATTGTGCCGCACGGACGCTGAAGAGGCAAAGGGATCATCGACTGTCGCTGTGGACGAGGGGACCGGAGCGATGGAGTATGGGCCATCGATCTGCAGATTAGATCGACGGTGGAAATTATTTTATGACTACACCGTACCTGTGGTTATCTCACAGGCTTCTTCGGAGCGCGACCACCGTCCGATGAGCGACCTCAGATCAGACGGCATGCATCAATATCGTGCCCACTCCACATCCGATATTTAACGCGCGATGAGGGCGGTTTTGTCAATAGTGCTCAAGGCCACGTGTCAGCCGGTGAATGGAATCGCTGCAAAATAGAAAAAACCGCCCGCCTCTCAAAAGCGGTGCGATGAAATCCACTGGGTTTCGCAACAGTAAGTGGTTGGAGGGGACCACCAGGGCGCTGGATTACGCGCCATCGATCTGTAGATCAGATCGACGGTGGAGAGCGATTAGAACCTTGCACCAGCGGAAAAATTTAGGACATAATAAAAATCGAAAAATTTATAAAAACGAAAGTCTATACTTTCAGGGGCGAAATATTAATATTCAATATGGCTTGGCGCCCGTCTGCGGGGCCTTTGGGCGCATGGAAGATAATATGACCGAGGGAGATAGAACGGAGGGCTAATCGGCATCGGGGTTTTTAATAAAGGGAAAGGCTTGCATTCTGTGTTTTCCCCTGATTGCGATAAGCGCCCAAATGGCTCAGTGCCTGGTTCCAGTGCTAGGGCATATGGAGTGGGAATGGTTAAAGACTTAGCCCAAGGGGGCTTAAGTCTGTAATATGAAAATGTGATTTTTATGCAATTTTCAATGGTTTTCAAGGGTTTTGAGGGTTTCAACAAGGCAAGAAAAGAGTCTTAAACCTTATCATATGGGTTTTGATGAAGGGAAAAGGGGAAAAATATGAGAATGAGGGATTTTATGGGGAATAAAGGGGTAAAAAATGAGGTTAGTTTGGAAGTGGAAGGAGGAGGAAGATGGCCTTTGGAGCAGTATTTCCTTAATGAAATCGGCAGAATTTTAGAGTTTTTAAGATGGAAACAGCAGTGAAGATTTGGATAGAGGCATGAGGCCTTCAAGAGTCTTCAAGAGCCAACACTTTTTAGCAATAAAATTTGTTCCTTGAAGGCTCCAAAAAGTTTTAGCCACCTTTTGCTATAAAAATTTTTATAGGTGGCTAACAGTGGCTCCACTTGGGGATGGTGCCTTCTTGAAGGCATCAAGAACTTCAGACTTGCATTCTCTGGGAGGCTGACCTGTGCCTCATCCATTGGGCTGCCCTTCCTTTGTTGGGTTGATCTTGCTCTAAAAACATATTAGCATCCATAAAAACAAGGGATCTTTCATCTACAAGCTTTCAACCTACCCAATCCTACTAATCTAACATTTTTTCTTCATCAGAGTGCACTTGGATTGGCAAACTCTTTCACAACATTTTATTCTTTTGAAAGCAGGAAGACTAATCTATTTCTACTTCTTATTTCTCCATGGACTCAGATTAAGCAGTTGAGCCCATATGATTCTCTACCTAATCTACTGTCTGTTGGGATTAAACTGTCCAACAGACTTTATTCTCTAAATTCTACAATAGAAATTCAAAAGCATTCAAGTTAGGATTGAACAGTCTAACTTGATGCTGGTCTATGGCATAAAAACAAGCTGCATATAGACATTATTTTGCACAAAATTTAAAACAAAATAGAAGGCTTGAGATCTGAAATTTCAAAGCACTTCCTTCATCTTTTCTTCAGCGCTATTTTGAATTTGTTTGAGTTGTTTTTCTTCTATCGACTAGCTCAGATTTTGAGCTGATTAGAACTAGTTTTACATTTTTTGTGACTCAGGATTTAAAACAGATTTGAGTCATTTTTTTGCTTGGAAATTTAGGTTCAGATTTTGAGAATGTTTGAACCTTTAATTTCTATCCTAAACTATCTACTGATAAGCCAAGATTAAACAGTTTGGCAAATCTAATTCACTATCTTATCAACAGAAAATTTAAAGCTAATTAGTCAAGATTAAGTTGTTTGACTAACTAGAAGTGTGTTCTTCAGGAGTGGCATTTGAGCTTGCACACTTTCAGATTTGTTTCTCTTTTTTGGTATGGGGCTATACCTTTCTTGTTTTCACAATCTTCCCTCTTCTCTTTCCTTTCTTTGGTTTTGTATTTTTTATTTTTCAAACTTTGAATGCAATGGTGGATGAGATATTTATAATGAGAAAAAAGATAAAAAGGCTTTCAGAACATGGGATGGATCAAGAGAAGTAATGTTTAAGCATCCTACCATTGACAGGACCCCCAAACAATTCTACTCCATTCAACTCCTGTAAAAAATAGGCATTGTTACCAGCAACTGAATGAATAGAGTAAGGGCCAAGCCATTAGTTGTCAAATTTTCCATGCTTGCCCTTGTCTTCCCTCCTTGAGTCCCACTTTAAAACTTTGTCCCCAATTTTGAAATTGTTGGCCTTTGTTCTTCTGTCAAAAAGCTTTTTAATGTTGATCTACTTCTACAATGCTTTCATATATACCTCTTCTCTGATTTGCTGAAGATGAATGGTTTGATTTATTCTTCTGATCATGTCATTATCTTTAGTTTGCAACTCTTGAATCAACTTCATCATTGGTACACCAAGGCTGTTTGGAAAAATTTCATCAGTACCATATACAAGCTGAAAAGGTGACATGCCAATAGATTTCTTCAATGTCAATCTGTCAGCACAAAGTGCATGAACAAGCTTTGTGTGCCAAGAATTTTTATTGTCCTCCAACAGTTTCTTGATTATGTTCACTAAAATTTTGTTTGAGGATTCTGCAAGTCCATTACCTTGAGGGTAATAGGCTGTGGAATTCCCCAATGTTATCTGATATTTATGACAGAACTCAACCATCCTCTTTGATCCAAATGCTGCTGCATTATCAGTGATGATCTTGGTAGGACAGCCAAATCTGGAGAGAATGTTAGTCTTCATGAATTTTATAATAACTGAATCATTGGCCTGCCTACAAGGTATGGCGTCTATCCACTTAGTGAAATAGTTTGTGGCAGTGAGAATCCATCTATGCTGGGCAGAAGATGGGGGATGGATTTATCCTATGAATTCAAGTCCCCACTATTGAAAAGGAGCTTCAACAGTGATTGGATGCAGAGGTAGGGGTAGCAGTTTACTTTTGCCTTCAAAAATTTGACATTTATGACAGGCTATGATCATTTTGTGCACATCATGGAAAAGAGTAGGACAATAGAAACCAGCCCTCAAAATTTTGTTGGTTGTTATCTTACAGTACAAATGACCTCCACACTCTCCTTCATGGAACTGGTGCTTAACCTTATTTGCATCAAACTCAGGAAAACATTTAAGAAATACACCACTTGCATTCTTCCAATAAAGGCATTTATCTATAATGCAATAGTTTACAACTTTTAACTTTAGGAACCTTTCCTTTGTTTTTTTCAAACCAGGAGGTGTATTCAAATTAAGAAAAACATAAACAATATTAGCATACCAAGAGGAATTCATAAGATGGTCTTCAACAATGGGAGTTGAGATTTCCTCTTGATTATCCAAAGCATCAATCATATTAATATCAAGAACTTCAAAATTTGATTCAGCCATTAATCTAGCTAGACCTTGGCCTTTGATGAGTTTAGTGGGTTTTATCTCTAAATCATATTCAAGGATAACAACAATCCACTTACCTCTCTTACCATCTGGGTCCTGTGTTAGAATGTCTTTAACAACTGAGTTTGGGACAAAGGCAATGATGTGTGAGTGAAGGATGTACACTCTGAAGTCTTTCAAAGCTTTAACCAAAGAAAAAGCTTGCTTCTCCATAATGTTATACTTTAGAGGGGCATCCCTCAATGCCTTAATAAAGAACGCAATAGGCTGCTCTTGTCCTTGTGGATTTTTTTGTAAAAGGACAACAGTTATGGTATGTTCTGATGCAAATGAAAAAATATAAAAATCTTTTGAAAAATTAGGACTTATAAGAACCAGTGTTTTGGTTAACGCTTGTTTCACCAGTTCAAAGGACTTATTTTCTTCCAAGGTCCATTTTAGCCCTTGCTCCTTCTTTAACATGTTTGTGATATTCATAAGGAGCTCAGCCAAGTTGGGGATGAACCTTCTAAAAATTTTAATCTTTCCAATGAAAGATTGCAACTCCTTGATGTTTCGAGGATGAGAGATTTGCAATATGGCCTCAATCCTCTTTGGATCTATCTTAATACCCTCTTCTGAAATAATGTGCCCAAGAAGTTTACCTTCTTGGAGACCGAATAGTGTCTTCTTAGGGTTTAAAGATATTCCAAACTTTCTACATTTCTCGAAAACCTTTCTTAAATGTTCTAAGTGCTCTTCATCTGTTTTTTAAAACACCGTGACATCATCAAGGTATATAATGATGAATAAGCCCAGTTCCTCTGAGAATGCTATGTCCATGGCTCTTTGAAAAGTTGCTCCAGCATTCATTAGACCAAAAGGCATTTTCACATACATGAAAGTGCCCCATGGTGTAGTAAAGGTTGTCTTTAATTGATCAGCAGGGTGAACTAAGATCTAATTGTACCTTGAGTAGCCATCAAGCAAAGAAATTATTCTATACCCTACCACTCTTTGTAAAATATGATCCATCTTAGGTAACAGGTAGTTTTCTTTTAATGAAGCTTTGTTTAAGTCCCTAAAGTCTATACAAAACCTGATCTCTCCAGTTTTCTTCCTAACTGACACCAGATTAGACACCAACTCATAATATCTAATAGGGACAATAATACCAGCATCGTACATTTTCATGATCTCATTCTAAACCAAAGGCAACTGAATATGTTTTATTCTACGCAGTTTCTGCTTGAATTATTTTTGGTTTTCTTTGAGAGGGATCTTGTGTTGTATTATTTCAGTGTCATAGGATTTCAGATCTTCGTAACTCCACGCAAAAACATCAGAAAACTCTTTAAACAACTCTATGTATTTGAGTTTAATGTGAGTTGGTAAAGTCTTGGACAATTTAATCATCATAGGTTTAAGTTTACTGCCAATATTGCACTCTTCCACTTCAGTCTCCACAGGTTCCAGTTTTGGCTTCTTGGCCACATCGTTAAAATCGAACAACTCTTCTAAAGGGGATAGGCCCTTTGGCAAACTTTCATCATTGGATTGCAGAGTTTCTAAGTTCTCTGCTTCTGCCTCTGCAATCCATTCTATTTTGCTGTGAAGTTTGCTTGACAACAGATTTAAATCGGCAAGTTCAGGAGGCGGTTCTTCTTCACCAAGAAAATTTTCTTCACTAGGGTAGTCGATCTCATAATCTAAATCTGAACTGTGAAGTTCAAATTCATTTCTGAACTGCATAAAGTTTTCTATTTGTGTGTCTCCGTCGAACACCTGCCAATATTTTTCGTTCTCAGGAATGGCTGGACTAAATTTTATCTGAGTTGTGCAGTCTTTGGTTTCATATGGCGTTAAGCATGTTATAGCTTCGAAGGCTAAATTGTGGGCCACAATATTTCTTTTTCTTGGGACAAAAATCAATTTGGACTCCTCGAAAGTTTTTAAAAGGTCCATGGCATCGTTTCGATAGGCCCTAAGTCTAGGACTATTTGCGTTATACTCCCCATTGACTTTCCTAATGACTAACTCTGAATCCCCATACACATTGATTCTTTTGGCTCCTAACTTCTTCAACAATCGTAAGCCTAAAAGAAGGGATTCATATTCCGCTATGTTATTTGAACACTGGAAGTTTAATATACAGGAAAGACTTTCTGTGTGGTTGCTTTCAGTGTTGCAAATCCAAACCCCTGCACCAACATTGTTCCTAGTGCAGGATCTGTCAAAATACATACTTTATAGAGGACTGTTTTCGGTTTCGTCTGTTTGGTTATCGTCTTCTTCAATTATTGTGCTTTCTATTAGTTCATGATTAGCGGCACTTAATTGAATTTTTTTTTACTCTTCAGGTTTTTCGTTAAGTGGAGGAACAATTTCTTGAGTGTCAAGGTTTAAAAGCAAAGGACGCATGACTTGTAGTTCAAGACCCATATTTGGTTCGTTGTTGTTTAACAGTTCAGCAAACTGTTTTGACAGTTCTGTGGTGTTTACCTCCTCCTCTATATCAGCCATAAACTTTGTTAAAGTTACTTGTTCATCCAATGTTTCTTCATTAAAAAGGATAAATGAATCAAGGCCTGTGTTTATAGAGTATAAAGGGGAGTTTTGCGGTCTATCTTGACTTGTAACTTGGTATTGCATATGAGAATCCCTGTAAAGTCTTCTTGTTTGATTGAAAACATGGATAGTCGCACAGGTCATGTCCATCTACATAGTCCCCTGTAACTTAGCCCCCCAAGATCTAGATAATAACATTCCATACTTTGGGGGCACATCAACCACAACAATGTCCATGACTAAGCATTTGGCTGGGATCTGTGCTAAGCTAACGTAGAGGTCTTTGATTAATCCTAAACATTTTACTCTGCTTGAGTCAAAGGATTACAGATCTTTATAAGGTCTGGTGATTTCTAGACCAAGGCTCTCCATCACAGCTTTAGGCATTAAATTATGAGAAGCCTCGGAATCATGCATAGCATTGTGCAAAATCTTGTCATGAATGTTTAAACTCGCATAAAAGGGAGGAACAGGTCCCTCTTGATATCTACCTTCAATCTTTGGACCGATAATAAGCTTTGGCTGGTCATCATTAAGATTGACTGTATCCTCATTTTCCTCTATATTTAAAGCCTTCAAAATTTGGGTCCTATATACATGCTGGGCAGCTAACTCAGTGAGGGGAATAGAGATTTTAATTTTGGAAATTTCCTGCACCAGGCTGAAAGGAATTTGACTCTTTAAAGTTCTAGTCTCAGCCTTATTAGCTGTCACTCTATCAGCAATATCAGCTTGCTGGTTTGTCCTATTTACATTTGACAAAATGGTTTTAATAGGATTACTACCTGATATGTTAGTAATACTAATGTCTGCACTCTGTTTTCCATTGTTTTGAGTGCCTTTCTTTTTACTTTTATCATGAATTTCATGTTCATTTTTTTTTCCTTTGTTTGAAAGTTCTAGGTCAGCTAACAAGTTGTTTTGTGAATATTTTTCAGAGGATTTGATGTTGGGAGTTTTTTGACTGGTTTTACTTCTAAGGTCGTATTCTCTTGGAAACTCTATGATGACATTTTCCATTTCTTGATAATAATTTTCATCATCATCTATTTTGTCATCATAAGGTGTGTATAGACCTTGTTTTCTATCATAATGAATCTCAAAGTCATCATTATCTACCCCAAACATGTTGATATCATCTTCCTCTGTTATTTCATCTGCTTCCTCAACCTCACTTACATAGTTTTGATGAAAGGGAGGAGTGATTTGTTGATCACCTTCCCTAGGTCTGCTTGGAGGTTGGTTCCTTCTAAAATTCTAATTTTGGTTCTGATTTCTATTTTGAAGAGCATTTGGGTTTTGGCATGCTTGTGCTCTCTTAATTATGATCATCTCTTTCATCATCTCCCCCATCATTCTCTCCATCTTTGAGTTGGAAGTAGAAGGTGTGGATTCCTCTCTAAAAGATACTCTCTTCTCATTTTTCATTCTTGCTCTCTTCTCCATCAAGTTGACTTCCACAGAAAGAGCACCTTTTTTCATCTCTTCAAGAGTTGGATCTCTTTCACCGATAGGCCATCTCAGGGTCAAACCCTTCAGGAAACTTGTTTAGAGCTGAGCCTTGTGGAGGTTTTAGATCTGGGGAAAGGGCATTATACACACTGTTAAATCTGGTGCAGTAAGCTTGAACACTTTCCCCAGTGTTTCTATGGAGGTTCTTGTAATCAGAAAGGACTTGGAGAGGATTCTTCTTCACTTCCCATTTTTTTAGGAATTGATGAAACAGATTCATTGATACCGTAAAGAAACTTGAATCATTTACTTCCCTAGACTTTGAGCAAATAATCTAAGCTTGACAAAATCATCATCAATTTCATTTCTGTCAAAGTAGTCATTCATCTTATCCACATGTTGTGATGCATTTGTAGCATTACTAGCATCATATAATGGAATTTTGGACTGATAGTCCTGTGGAAGATTGACTAATGGCACAGGAAGGACTAAGGGAGAATACCATGCTGCCATGATATGTGGTGTAGGTGGATTTACAAGAGGTGGATTAACAAGAGGAAAAGTGGGCTAAAGTGGAGTGGTTTGGACAGTGAATGAAGGATGAAGGGATGTGCATGGAACAGCAGTAGATTGTTGAGCTGATCTTGGAGGAGAGACACCTAAATTGTGAAGGAAATGCAAATTAGGAGGTGTTGTTTCTCTACTACCAGGATGTTCACTTGTCTCCGGGGATGAAAGTGAAGACTCAAAGTCTAGCCGAATTATATCATCAAATGACCTAGTTCTCAATGGATTTACTAAGTCAACTTGTGATTTTTGTAGAGCTGAAAGATTTTCAGGGACTTAATTAGCTCTCAAGGGTGATCTGAAAACAGTTGATAAATTAATCCTAGGAGACTTCCTAAGAATACTTTCTGGATTATCAACTATCTCAGGTGGATTAGGGTTAGGATAGGCTCTAGTGTGAATCTTTGTAGGAGCCACTATGCTATGTTTTTTAGACCCAAATAAATAGGAAAAGTTCAACCAAGTATGACAGTCTTTGAGAGGTTAACTAGTCTGTTTACACAAATTTTAATCCTACAGTCCTCTAACTGAGTTTAAATGACATTACAATGACAAAGGTTCTTCCCAGTGGAGTTTTAAGGTCTGTTAAGGATTATGGAGTCGCCAAGTGGAAGTTTTTAGCTCTTTTCAGAGGTAAAAGGTTTTATGGTCCACCACCATGTTTATTAAATACCAATCTGAAATATTTTTAGGTTTTCTGAGTTATTTTTCAATTGTGTGGTTTCTAAGAATATCCTAACTCTATTTCAAAACTTAGCTACGGTCATGAGACAAAGACAGTTTACTCTTATGGCTAAGCCGGTTGATTTTTCAAGGTTAGATAAAGTCTTATGAGAATCCTAGGGTTTTCATAGTTTGTCACTGATTCAAACAAGTTTTATCATGATTACCATTCTTTGGTAGTGCTTGAAAAGGCTGCTTTTTACTCACAAGGTTTTATTTAGTTTTAAGGGAAGTTTCCACAGTTGAGTCGCCTGTAATGTTAGTTGCTGGTGGCTCAGCTGGTTCATATAACAAATGTTCTTTGAAACGAATCTCTGATGTCCTATGGTTACCTTAAAATGAAAATGATTTTGGGTTTGGTTCCCCAGCGGAGTCGCCATAAATGTTAGTTGTTGGTGGCTCAGCTGGCAAACAGAAAAATTGTCATAAAACCAAGGGTTATCTAGAGTTTTAAGGTGTTTTTGAACTTTTATTAATCCAAAAAAATTTCTCAATGAGCTTTAAATGTTAGAATTCCAAATTAAAGATTAGGGTAAGTCCAACTACTCTATGCTTTATTATTTCAACCACTTCGGGATTCTAGGATCTAGCCCTCCTGAATCCGGAGAGGGATCTCTCCAATAAGTGCAAAGATGGATTTGTGTTTGAAATTTGGGGTAATGATATTAGGCTAGTTATGAAGGCCGAGGGTTTTGTTTGTTTTTGGATGGTTGAGCATGAATATTATTTGAGGGGAAAGTCCTAAGTGCAAAGAGTTTCAAAGGTGAGAAGTTGCAAGCAAATAGAACAAATTTGGCTAAAAAGATAGATATAACGCTGGTTTTTAGTCCATGGGGATATGGAGTCATATCAGGGCTTTAATTGAGCAACAAAATCAAGAGTGATCCAAGGGGAAAGTCATCTATATCACAAGATTATTGAGATTAAAATGATGGAATGGAAACAATAAAGTGTTGGAGGGGTGGAAATTGATAATAATTTCACAAGGGATTTATAATTTACCCAAACAGAAAAGCCTCTTAAGTAACTCTGTTTAAAAACCAACCAAGAACAGTAATAATCATAATTTTCATAAGCTTAATAAAAATAATTGATAAAAATCCAAAGAATCGTAAATACCACTCTTCAGAAAGTACAGAAAGACACATAAAACAAAGTGTAAGTTAATATCATATAAGGTACTTTTAAACCTAGTCTGTCAACACCATTTATGAAACCTTCGTAATATGAGGAATGGATAAATCTAGAAACAGGGCAAACCATCACTTTTCTAGTCTAACTTTAATAAGCAAATGATGAAAATAACTTTCAAGAATAATGTTTAAAGCAAACAGTAGGACGAGGGAAAGCCAACATTCCTAATTGCTTAAGCTGTATTGAATCATTCTTAAATAAACAAATTGGAGGA
Organism: Pinus albicaulis; assembly: GCA_034641835.2. Lineage (NCBI taxonomy): Eukaryota > Viridiplantae > Streptophyta > Pinopsida > Pinales > Pinaceae > Pinus > Pinus albicaulis. The sequence continues at coordinate 145,270,213 of CM076576.1, forward strand.
AAACATTGAGATAAAGCTTATCAGTGAGAGAAGGGTACTGGTAAACAGTAAATCCTAACTCTATAAATGTTGTTCTTTATCAGAGAATAGTGAACAATATGGCATACATAGAAGGAAAAAACAATAACAAAGAAAGGGGCGCTTCACCAGTGATATAGACCAGGATCCCAAGAAAAATCTTGTTATTGATGTCAAACCAGTTACAGTCTTCAAGTCCAATGTTTTAGTTCAGCAATCATCTTCACTTTTCAGCCTAACTAATCTAAACAAAAACAGAGCTTCAAGGGCCAGTGAACACTATTTACAATCAAAAATTTTAAGCTCAAATATATTTCAAAGTTCTGCAACCAACCCCTCTCTCATCTTCCACAGTAGTATTTATAGAAAAATGAGGAGGTGAGATATAATAAAAGATCTCTAAAGATAATTAATAAAGACTTAAATGGATTCTCGGCCTTTGGGGGCTCAATGAAGAAGCTTACATAGGTTTCTTCTGTATTAAATGATTTACATAAATATTTAAGCTCGATGGGAGCTCTTTTTGACCTTTGAGGCTCTGTGTGATGTCAAACTCTGCTGATATTTTCTCATTAAGTTTGTTTGCAGAATTTACTCTCTAGCTACGTTGTGAGGCAGATATCTGATCCTGATCAATAACTTCGGCCTTCATTTGAATTCTTTGAGGCACAGGTGGCACTGTGGTAGCTGGGAGGAATCAATTTTCTTCAGATGTGGCAGTGGAGGCTTTCTGTCTGATGAACCTTTATGATTTTCTCCTTTAACTGCGTTTTAATCGGGGATTAGGCTTTTGATAAACCATTTTAGACGTAATCCCCGAAGATCTGTTTCCAATCTTCTATTCTGGTGTGCTCTTGTCTTCTACAGTGATACTCTCTAACTATGCTTAATTCACTATGTTTGTTGGTGTGCAGGGCTGCGCAGGGGTTATGTGGCGTCAATGCTTCATGAATCATTGATGAAACGTGGAGCTACTTCCTGCGAATGGTTTCCTCTGGTGAATCAAAGGCGGGAGGATCGTCACCCTCTGCCTTTGAATTTTCTTCAAACATAGTGGAAAAAACCTTTAAACCCTGCAAAATACAAACAATTATTACAAAATCCTGCATATATAGGTCTTACTGCTTAGGAAGGACATGTGGGGAGAGCGTAGCCGTTGGATGGTATCATCCAATGGTTGAGATTGATTTAGAGTGAGTCAAAAGGAAACGGGGGGAGGAATTAAATCGGAGCCGTCGATCGCACAGAGATCGATGGTCGGGGGTGGAGGCGGAAAGTCAAAGTGAAATAGAGAAATGGTTCAAAACCTTTGTTTTGGACAAAAATGGTCACAAAATTTGGTTCGGGGATCGAGACAAACGTGGGCCGTCGGATGAGATTGGCCCATGTGATCAACGGCGGAGAAAATGCGTCAATAAACCTTAGAAACATGAACCAGACTTAGAACTTTAATTAAACCCTATTGTATAAAGATTCTCGGGTTTACATCTGTTGACTGTACGAGTAAAACATGGAGACCTGCCCCAATTAATTGTGCCACGTGGACACTGAAGTGGCGAAGAGATCATCGGCTGTCGCTGTGGATGAGGGGACCAGGGCGATGGAGTATGGGCTGTCGATCTACAGATCAGATCGATGGCAGAAATTATTTTATGACTACACCGTACCTGTGGTTATCGCACGGGCTTCTTTGGAGCGCGACCACCATCCGATGAGCGACCTTAGATCGGAAGGAGCGCATCAATATCATGCCCACTCTACATCTGATATCTAACACGCGATGAGGGCGGTTTTTTCAATAGTGCTCAAGGCCATGTGTCAGCCGGTGAATGGAATCGCTACGAAATAGATAAAACCGCCCACCTCTCAAAAGCAGTGCGATGAAATCCGCTGGGTTTTGCAATAGTAAGTGGCTGGCAGGGACCACCAGGGCGATGGATTACGCGTCGTTGATCTGCAGATCAGATCGATGGTGGAGAGAAATTAGAACCTTGCACCGGCGGAAAAATTTAGGACATAATAAAAATAGAAAAATTTATATAAAAGAAAGTCTATACTTTCGGGGGTGAAATATTAATATTCAATATGGCTTGGCACCCGTCTGCGGGGCCTTTGGGTGCATGGAAGATAATATGACTGAGGGAGATATGACGGAGGGCTAATCGGCATCGGGGTTTTTAATAAAGGGAAAGGCTTGCGTTCTGTGTTTTCCCCTAATTGCGATAAGTGCCCAAATGGCTCAGTGCCTGGTTCCAGTGCCAGGATATATGGAGTGGGAATGGTTAAAGACTTAGCCTAGGGGGGCTTAAGTTTGTAATATGAAAATGTGATTTTTATGCAATTTTCAATGGTTTTCAAGGGTTTTGAGGGTTTCGACAAGGCAAGAAAAGAGTCCTAAACCTTATCATAGGGGTTTTGATGAAGGGAAAAGGGGAAAAATATGAGAATGAGGGATTTTATGGGGAATAAAGGGGTAAAAAATGAGTTTAGTTTGGAAGTGGAAGGAGGGGGAAGTTGGCCTTTGGAACAGTATTTCCTCAATGAAATCAGCAGAATTTCAGAGTTTTTAAGATGGAAACAACAGTGAAGATTTGGACAGAGGCATCAAACCTTCAAGAGTCTTCAAGAGCCAACACTTTTTAGCAATAAAATTTGTTCCTTGAAGGCTCCAAAAAATTTTAGCCACCTTTTTCTATAACAAATTTTATAGATGGCTAACAACTACTTTAGAACTTCTTTCGATGTGATGTTGATATTCTGGTTGTTTCATTTGATTTTGCACCAAAGTTAGGTTATCCTTTGAAAGTTGGAGAACTTCTTATTGATGCTCGATGTGATATTCCACTACTTTATCATCCATAACAGAATTTATTTGATCCTTCAAATAGTCCAACTTAGCCTCCATTTCTGCTTTTAAACCATCTATGTCATCTTCGGTTTCTCTTCGTAAGATCGAAATTTGTTGCACTTGGTACCGTAATTTGGATATCTCATACTGCAATTATTCCTCTTCATGCATCATAGTATAACTTTATGAGGGATTAATGAGTATGGAATTATTTTTTGGAGGCATTATAAAACCAATTACTAATCAAAATTCTTCAATATGCCCTTGGAATCACTTCAAACTGCTTTTTCAAACAAACGTTATGCAATTTTAAAAAACAAGTACACACCTTTTTCTTGCTTTTGAGTATCTATATATTGAAATTGAATTCTCTCTGTAATTTCAGATCTTCAATATTTTAAATTCGTCCCTGAGGTATCCCTCTGAATCTTCTTTCGAATGCCACAGGTTTGACCTAATTTGGATTCTTCAAGGCAAATCTATGCCCAATCTCCCACGATGACCTAATTATGAATTGGTTCAGTAGAGAAAAATTGTACGACTTGAAACGTGTCACTGTTTCCTCCTTAGGCTCCAAAATTGATAGACCTGAAACTAATGTTCGTGTACTTGTGGCCAATTTTTACAGAATCCCAATCCGATGCTCAGAGAGAGAGTTATGATGTTTTTCCCACAGTCACCTCTTTGAGATGAAATTCGGGAGCCTAAACCAATCCTAACTTCCACAGATCATATCTCCAAAAATAATGTGAACCAAGATCTGACATTTTTACAAGAGGTTCCTCCAAATTTTGGCTTCATTATGTGAAAATTTCAGCTTTTTAAATATTTTAGAAAAAAAGTTATAGCGAAAATTCCGCGATGACCTGTTTAGGTTATATTTAGGAACCTGCAAAAATACCTAACTTCCACAGATCATATCTCCGAAAATATTGTGAACCAAGCTCAAATTTTGTGATGATGTTCCTCAATATTTCGGCTTCGCACTCTAAAAATTTCAGCTTTTGAACCTTCGTAGAAAAAAATTTATAGCTCAAATTCCACGATGACCTGTTTGGAGCAACGAAACCCTAGAATCCAAAGCTCTGATACCAAATGTTGTTAAACCAGCTCCAAAAATAGAAGAAAAGAAATATCAATGCCTTATAAATAAGCCACTTCAAAGGGGTAACCTCTAATACATTACATGAATGAACAATTCTTGGATGATACAAATGACGAAACTTCCTTTCTATATATAAGATTCCATGGGGCCACAATGTAATCCTAGCCGACCTAACAATAATAATTTAAGGGTACAATAATTACAATATGGGGGTTACAGGGGTACAACAATAACAATAAGGGGGTCTACACTAACATAATACGGGACTACAATAGTAATATAGGGACCTAACACGGGCTCTGATTTCCTTGACCTCATAAATGGCCCTTTGTGCCTCCAGCTACTTGTTTTCAATCTCATAATAGTGGATGACATTCCTAGCCCTAGCTAGATTGGCTTGAAATTTATTGATTTGGGCATCTTTTTTCTTGAGCAATATGCTTGAGATCCTTGCCTTATTTTCATCATCAATTTCAACATGAATGAGTTCAAATTCTTGCTCAGTCTCATGTTGGTCTTCTTCCTCTTCCTCCATGACCTTTTGTTTGTCTTTGTCAAGTTTCTTAGTCGATGTGGAAGGCATGGCCCCTTGCCTCTTGAGGGCAGAAAACACATGCCTACTTCCTCTTTGGTAGGTCAAAGAAAAAGGTACAATTATTACCATTTTAGTGTATCCAGTCTTGTTGTCATGATGAATGCCATCATCATGGGTATCACCATTGATATCATGGTCCTTTAACCCACTGGCATCTTTTCTGCTCTATGTTTTATCACTGACAGCGTCATCATCATCTTTATTGGCATATTATTCATGTACGTTTTCACTAGCATCTTGGCTTTCTGATTCATTTTCCTTCTCTTTACTGATATCTTCTTCTTTGCTTTCTTGGCTGCTCTCATGGCTTTTTGACATACTGTCATTATGTTCACTGCTATGTGCCTCATCACTGCCAACAACATCATTTCCTTTTGCTTCCATGCTCTCTGCCTCATTTACATGCTCCATGCTGACATCATTACTGTCATATGTTTCCATGCTCTCTGTCTTATCACTGACATCATCCTCACTAATATTATTGTCATCATGATTGCTGCTCTCTTCATGGCTTTTTTCCTCACTGCCTTCTGCATTGCTTTCTTCTTCATCAGTCTTACTGCTTTCTGCACTGCCCTTATCAATATTTGCTTCACTGACCTCACTGTCATGTGCCTGGCTTTCATTAGTGCCATTATTTTTGTTGTTCTATGTACTGCCCTCATCATCTTCATTTCTTGATGCTTCATCACCATTGTCCCATTGTCTTCACTATCATCATGGCTCTTTGTTTAACTAACATGTTCTTCATTTCCTTCTGCATTCTCACTGCTTTTTATATTGCCTTCATCTTCTTCACTAATTAGTTTTTGTGTTTTATCATTATCTGCCTCATTATCATCTCCCTCACTGCCATCTTTTCCATTTTATTCATTTGTATCGTCACTATGCTTATGGCTCTCATCAACATTGTTGCTCTCTGTTTCTTCTTCCTCATTTGATCCACTGATTTGTTAGCTTTTTAACCTATTGCCATCATCATCATTTGTGCTTTCATGTATTTTTGACACACTGTCATTATGTTCACTGCTATGTGCCTCATCACTGCCAACATCATCATTTCCTTCTACTTCCATGCTCTCTGCCTCATGTACATCTTTCATGCTGACATCACTGCTTTTTTCTTTGCTGCTTTCCCTTGCACTGACAACTTTTGTCTCACTGATATTGGCCTCATTTACATCAACCTCATCTTCATTATCTTGATTGCTAGGTGCTTCATCATTGGTTTCTGAATCACTTTTTCCCTCTTCACTGTTTTATTCTTCCTTACTAATTTTTGCATTGCCTTCATCTTCTTCACTGATTGATTTTTCATTGTTTGACTCCTCACTGTTTTCCTCTTCATTTTGTTCCTCATTGATATCTGCCTCATTTTTATCATCTGCACTACTTTATGTTTCATCATTATCTACCTCATTATTATCTTGGCTCTTTATTTCAATGCTATCATAATCTCCATCATTATCACTGCCTTCTGTTTCCATGCTCTCTGCCTTATCACTGACCTCTACCTCACTGCTGATGTCCTCCTTACTTTCATCAGCCTTATTTTCATCATCCTCACTACCCTCTTCTTCATTTTTTTCTTCTTCATTATTACTTGATTCATCATTACCTTATCCCTCATTTTCATTTGATTGCTCATTGTCACTTCCTTCATTGTCTAATGCATTGTGATAGAGTGATGAAGGAGGGTTGTCTTGAGGTGAAGGGATATGTGTAGATGGTGAAACATGTTCAGCAAGAGATGATGGAGGAGTAGGGACATGAGGATGAGATGATGAAGGAAAATTTTGCTAAGGATGGGCTTATGGATTGGTGAACACTTCATGGACAATGAAAACCTCCCATGGAATGCCCTTCTACTGTAATTGGTGCAACACAACCATATTAATCAAAGAGTGATGAAATAAGCTTTGCATCTACTGAGGTAAATCTCTCTTCTGGAAAATATAGGACATATTGTCAATGCTTCTATCGAGGTAATAGGGTAGGTGCAGCATCCTAACCCTAGTAAAGTGCATGAGTAGCCTAATGTGATAGGAGTAAAGCCTGGAGAACCTTCCCTCACATGTAAAATATTTCATCATAATTCTCATCAAAGGTGCATATCTCTCCATCAAATGTGAGAAAGGAAAGATGGATTTTCAGTTGTCTTTGTATCTAGGCTTTAGGAAGGGTTCATAGTAGTTCATGTCAAGATTGGTCTGCTTGAACCATTTCTCCCCCACACTAGGTATGCCAGTGGCATTGGCAATAGCATCAGAGGACAACTAAAAGTTTACTCCTGCAAGGTCAGCTTGTTTCTCATGCAAGTTAAGTATGAAGAGCCTAGTTAGTTCAGGGTGATTTTGCACCTGTTGTATCCTTTCACAAAAATCAAAACATCCCACATTCAACAGTCATGGGAGAGGCCATCAGCTCTAAGGTGTTGAGGGGTTCAAACCTATTGATTTTTCCACCTTTGTGTTGATGCCTCCTTGGCATTTGGCCTTCTCCTTCACTACCACTGTCCCCTTCTCTTGACATTTTAACCACTCTTCCTTTGAAACCCTAGCTACTTATGAAACTAAATGGAAGAGGGTGATGGAGTGGTGGTGAAAAGGGAAATACTACAAGTGAATGAAATGAGAGAGTGTGTAGGTATAACAGGCTGAATGAGAGGCTAGAAAAAACTTGATGACCACCCCCTGTTGATTTTTAAAAACTCTTCTTTACCACACCTTGTACTTATGTCAATTTGAAATGAAAAAAGGGAAATGTAAGGTCAAAAATGTTTGCAGTGTAAGGGACAGAGCTATTATGTTAAGCTTTGATGGATGACCAATTTCAAACCACTGCAACCACCCTAATTTACCCCTATTTTGACTGATATTTATTTATAGGCAGATGAGGGAATGACAAACAGTGTTTTCAAGGATAAAATGTAGGGTCTTCTCCTTAGGGTTTCCTTCCTTTAATTAGATCATCAAAATTCTTTGAAGATGATGGTAGGGCATCCACATACCATTTAGTTTTTTTTCTTGAAAAACCCTTGGTGGAAGCTTCAAAATGTTTTGAGTTGAGTGTATGTAGGGTGTAGGATGGCCCTCTTGGCCAAGTACACAATGCCTAGGTAGCGGCTGCGTCGGGTCGGGCAAAGGCGTAGCACCTTGTGCTAGGCGCGCAGTGCCAAGATCATTGTCGGGTCTATTCAGGAGAAAATGGGCAAGCGCGCAACGCCACACTCTAGGCACGCATCGCCTTAATAAAATGCATGGAGGTTTGTTCCAGGGGCGCAGCGCCGACCTGAATGCGTAGCACCTCAAAAAATCTGCCCGATTTCCCTTGAAAACTCAGACTTTCTTCTCTTGAACGTTTCCAACTTTTTTCAAGTGAACAATGATTTGCTGAAGTGTTGATATGAGATTATATAGGCTCAAGGATTTTAAATTAATCTCTTACAACCCACTTTCCTAATGTTCTTAAGCCTCTTTCATTTTTTACTGATATTACTTTGTCACTAGCTCTTTGACCTTTTTTTCTCTATAGGTCTGCTTGAGTTATGAAACTTTCTCTTCTTTTAACCCTAGCGTATCTGACCTACTCACCTTGACACAATAACAACCTTTAAAACCTCTTTTTTCTACACCATGAAGTTTAATCTCATGCTTTGATTATTTAGGCATGACAGCTCACTTTTTGATAAGCTTGGAATATTTACATAGCAGTAGCTCTAAAAACATATTTTGTTTCCTCCTTAGAGCTCAACATCAGTTTTTTCATCTTTTGACCACTACTACTTTGTAGGTGACTGAAATGATGATTTGACCTTTATTTAATTTATACTCTTTACCTTCTACTTTGTAGGTTTTGCTTGAGTCACTTTGGCAATCTTTGGGATGTTTACACACGTTGGCAACTTCTAAATCTTCCTTTACCTACACCATGGAGCTCAAACTATCTTTTGACCATTTTTGGCATGACAAACTCCTTTTTGACAATTCTGGGATCTGATCACAGTGGCATCTTTAGAATCTTTCTTTGTTGTCATCATGGAGTCCAAACCATGGTTTCACCTTCTTTGAACACTTTCCCAAAACCCTAGGTATATGGAATTCTTGAAAACAATTATGAGTGTTATTTTCTAAGTTCTATATAGCCCTTTTAATTTCAATCATTTATGTCTAGTTCACCTCACCTTTTTCCTTATTTCATCTATAATTTCTAGAAAAAATTATCTTCATGTTTGTTTTTTGGTGTGCCTCCTCCATGGTCATTTCTGCATTTGATCCCTGCTTGGCACAATGCTGGCCTAGTCAAGCTAAAAAAATCTTAGTTATCCTTGCAACCAAAATGCTTCCCCTCTCCTTGTTATGAATTTCTTTATTGAGGAACAAACCTCTTACCTTACCAACTTTCTGTTGATAGTCATTTTAACACTCCCGTAGAAGTGCCAAAGTTCATATTTACCATTTGCAGAACTTGAACTTGATAAAGTAGTCCTCTTTGGAGATTTTTTGATATTTCTTGGATAACCATGTGTTGATCTTCTATTACATCTGAGCCAACTTCTAGGATAGGAAAAGTAGTGCTTAAAATATCAATGATGACCTTACAACCTGTGAAACCCTAATGACCTAGTGGGAGGGTTCTTTGACCTGGTCTTTGACCGAAAATTGGCTTGGAGTCTTCAAGTATAAAAACAGAGTATTGACAAAGTGGTGTATTAAAGATCCAAAATCCAATGTACTTGATTTATCTAAATAGCCTACAGAGAAAGTTTTGAGACCATCAATGCTTGAGGAACCTAGTGAACATGGGAAGGAATAGGCTGATTAGTAACCCTAGATAGAAAGTGGAGTTATGGGAAAGGTGAAAAATAGAGTAATGAGGTTATAGGTAGGAAAAAGGGATGGAGATGAGTGGCATAATCCCATAAGGAATCCTTAAGGAGTGGTAGGGTGACCATAAAATGGCAAGGTTGATAGAACAATGAAAAATTTTCTATAGGGATAATGAAGTCAGTGAGATTTCTAAAATTCACAATATTTAGGGAATTTTGTTTTTAGAAATTTAGAACCAATATTTATTCATATACAAATAGTAAAAATTACTGATGACTAACAAGTGGGGCTGTTATGAAATTCACACCACTTCCCCATGTACTTCTTTGGGTTTTTGGTGTTGTTATGAGTCGTACCGCTTTGGCCTTGCCCCTTGTTCTTCGGTTCAGGGGCACCTTTCCCTGGATTCATATTTGCAGACCAAAACCTCGCTTCTTCTACTTAAATTTCTGCTCGATCTTGGCGGCATAGCGATATGCCGTGCCAAGCGATGTAATGTCAAGGAACTCCATTTCCTCCTGAATATGTTTGTGCAGATAGTTACGGTACTTGAGCACCAAATTCCTCTCTAAATATTTAATACCAAACTTTGTGCATAGGGTATGGAACAAATTTGTTAGTTCGTGCACATCTTGATCCCTTTGATGCCGCAACGTGGTCAATTTGATGTATTTGTCCTCATAGCTCCCCATGGGTAATATTGTTCCTTGATGTCGTCTCGGAACAAATTCCAAGTGGGTGTGGCCAAGATCAGAGAGGTTTCCCCTTCATCCTTAGTAGGTTTCCCACTAGTCTTTGAGATGGGGGGCGACTTTGAGGAGTGAAAAAATAATCTTTTCTCGGTCGGAGAAATCATGGACCGAGAAATACCCTTCCAGCAAATTTAACCATCTATCTATGACGTCTGAATCTATCTGGCCTTCAAATATAGGAATGTCAAAGTTTACTTGTACCTTGAAGGGAGTGGCACCTCTAGAGTGGTTGTTGGATGCAGATGCGCCGTATGTGGTCTGTTGTTGAAGGATCTGATAAAAGTTATCCATCATCGCATTCCTTTGTTTCTTGAGGGCCTCCTCGAGAAATATTTTTATAGGATCTCCTACTCCCTCTTCTTTATTTTCTTCTGCCATGGGAGGTCGTCGGGGTTTGTGAGGCTGATCTTGCAAGGGTTCAACCAGATCGAGCCCTAACTCCTTATACCCTAACTGCGTTGGGGACATGCAAAGAAAAACAGAGAAAGAGCAGACCCTCTAATAAAAATGATCATGATTTATGCAGGAACTCAACATAATACACATGTAACCATAAATACAAATATGCAGCCGAAATAACACTTAATTTATTTAATATCAAAGAACTGAAATTTTCTTAGAGAAAGAATAGAAATAAACTAGCTAGGGCGTTGGTAGCTTATCTCTGAGAAGAGATGTGGCGGCTACAGGCCTCTGAAATTTTTTACAATGAGGCTCAAGGGCCTATTTATTATGGAGAAATAATGGAAAACTCCAAACATCCAAAAACCTAACCCTAGGAGATGAAGCGCCAAAACTATGGGCCCCGTTTGGGTAAATTGGTGTTTCAAATTCCTCGGGACGTAACTTTGGCATACAATCTTTGTTTGACACGCTCAATAGCTCATTAGAAACATATATCTGAGTAAAAATTTTGGTGCAAGAAATATACACCATGTCACTCTCAGTTTTCCCAAAAAACGTCGTTTAGGGCCACAAAACGGCTCTAGAAGTTCACGACCCAAAAAATTGCCAAAAATAGTAAGTTGTGCCAAAACTGAAAAACTGAAAGAGACAATGGTGGGGCCCCAAGTTGAATAGGTGGGTGGACACCAATATCCACCTAGATCATTAAGGCCCCAAAATGGCTCTAGGAGTGCAGGACCCGAAAACCTGCTAAAAATAGTAAGTTGTGCTGAAAGTGAAAAGCTGCAAGAATTGATGGTGCGGGTCCAAATGGAATAGGTGGGTGGCCACTGATATCTACTTGGATAATTCCTCCCTCCTTAGGAATCAATGGTCCCCATAGCGTTGAGATCCTCCATGAGATGAGGCAAATGTTGTTGAACTGGGCATTAGATTTTTCGGAGATGTCATGGACCTGCAGGCAAACATGCTGGATACGTTTAGGAAATTTTGTTTCTTTATCAGCCTCAGATAGTGCATGTGTGGATTTTTTATGTGTATTTCCTGAAGGTATGGTAACATCAGGTGACGGTGCGTCGGGGGTCATATCAATGGAGTGCTTGACGTGACAGTGTAGAGGAACATCTTTGAGTGAGGAGAAAATTTCCTCGTATTCCTCCATGACTTTATCCATCTGCTACAACCGTTTAGGGGAGCCTTGTTTCAAGGTTCTAGCCATAATTTTATTCCTTCCCTATGAGCGAGTTGTAAGGAAAATAAATTTCCTGGTTTGGGAAACAATCTTACTGCATTTTTTTGCAGTAGTCAAAGAGATTACAGGAGGTGGTACTACCTCTGGTATCCTATAAAATTTATTTCCCAAAGTAACAACAAAAACATGAGGCCTAGAATCATACACAGCATTCACCTCCATAAGTATGGTTGGCCCAATAATGCATCAGCTGCATCAAGAAGAGAAACATTACACAATACCTCATTCGTGAATCGCTTGATATTGTACGGAAGGCAGCACTGTTGGCGGATGCGTATATCTCTCCCTGGGTGAAGCCATCCAATGGTATACAGTTGCGAGTGTGCTATGGTCGGTAGGCCGAGCCGCTTCACGACCTCTACTGAAATGAGGTTATTTTGGCTTCCGCTATCGACAAGGAATTTCAGTGGAGAACCCTTCACCCACATCTGCGAATGGAAGAGGCCCTCCCCCTCCTATGGATCCTCGGGATCCACCTCTGTATTTTTGTGGTGGCAACAATCGCATTGGGATCTGAATCAATGATCTGCTTCCCTTTGTCATTGCCTTTGTCTAGTTTTGACTCAGGATCAGAAAATGCATCTGATTCGGGTGCCTTTAGTTCGGTCACCAACGACTGTTTGGCCTGACACTCATTTGTGTTATGATTGGGGTTGTTATGAAATTCACACCACTTCCCTGCGTCCTTCTTTGGGTTTGTGGTGTTGTTATGAGTCATACCTCTTTGGCCTTGTCCCTTGTTCTTCGGTTCAGGGGCACCTTTCCCTGGTTTCAGATTTGCAGATCCAAAGTCTCGCTTCTTCTACTTAATTTTATACTTGATCTTAGCACCATAGTGATATGTCATGCCAAGCGATGTAATGTTGAGGAATTCCATTTCCTCCTAAATATGTTTTTGCAGACATTCGTGGTACTTGAGCACCGAATGTCTCTCTAAATTTTTAATACCCAACTCTGTGTGCAGGTATGGAACAAATTCGTCAGTTCGTGCACATATTGATCCCTTTTTTGTCGTAGCATGGTCCATTGGATGTATTTATCCTCATAGCTCCCCACAGGGTAATATTTTTCCTTGATGCCATCTCGGAATGAATTCCAAGTGGGTGTGGCCGAGAACAGAGAGGCTTCCCCTTCTTCCTCTTGCTCATAGTAGGTTTCCCATCAATATTTGACATGGGGGGTGACTTTGAGGAGTGAAAAAATAATATTTTCTCGGTCAGAGAAATCATGGACCAAGAAATACCCTTCCAGCAAATTTAACCATTTATCTATAGTGTCTACATCTATCTAGCCTTCAAATATAGGAATTTCAAAGTTTACTTGTACCTTGAAGGGAGTGGCACCTTCAGAGTGGCTGTTGGATATAGATGGGTCGTAGGTGGGCAGTCATTAAAGGATTTCAGCAAATTTATCCATCATCGCTTTCCTTTATTTCTCGAGGGCCTCCTCGAGCAATTTATTTTGATAGGATCTCTTGCTCCCTCGTCTTTCTTTTCTTCGCCATGGGAGGTCGTCGGGGTTTGCGAGGCTGATCTTGCAAGGGCTCAACCAGATCGAGCCCCAACTCCTTATACCCTAACCACGATGGGGACATTCAAAGAAAAACAGAGAAAGAGTACACCCTCTGATACCACTAATCCCGATTTATGCAGGAACGCAACATAATACACATGCAACCCTAAATACAAATATGTAGCAGAAATAACACTTCATTTCATTAATATCAAAGTACTGAAATTTGCTTACAGATAGAATAGAAATAAACTCGCTAAGGCATTGGTAGCTTATCTCTGAGAAGAGATGTGGTGGCTATAGGCCTTTGAACTGTGTTATAATGAGGCTCGAGGTCCTATTTATTATGGAGAAACAATGGAAAACTCGAAACATCCAAAAACCTAACCCTAGGAGATGAAGTGCCAAAATATGGGCCCCGTTTGGGTAAATTGGTGTTTCAACTTCCCAGGGATGTAACTTTGGCATATGATCTCCATTTGACGCACTCAAAACGTTGTGTAGGGCCTCAAAATGGCTCCGGAAGTTCAGGACCCGAAAAACTGCCAAAAATAGTAAGTTGTGCCGAAACTAAAAAAAAGAAAGAGATAATGGTGGGGCCCCAAGTGGAATAGGTGGGTGGCCACCAATATTCACCTTGATCATTAAGGCCCCAAAATGGCTCCGGGAGTGCAGGACCCGAAAACCTGCTAAAAATAGTAAGATGTGCTGAAAGTTAAAAGCTGCAAGAATTGATGGTGCGGTTCCAAATGGAATAGGTGGGTGGCCACCGATATCCACCTGGATCAATAACTCATTGGTATCCTAGCTCACCACCTCATCTACTTTACTGCTCAATGTTGTGCATCCATATACATCAAGTTTGTAGAGGTTCTTCACACGAACCCCAATATTCTTTACCTATCATGTGGCTTTGTGACGAAGGAACACCTTTCCCTCACTCAAAAAAACATCATATCCACGATCCTCCAACATAGAAACTAAAACAAAATTCTTCTTCAAACATGGTACATGCATGACATATTTTATTATGAGGGGTTTACCTGACTCTCTCTGGAAAGTAACTATACCAATATCGTTAGTGATATACCTCCCGTCATCGCCCATGTTGATGTGCATCTCAATATCCTTCTCCTCGAGCTACTAAAGAATTATCTATTTCCAGTCATGTGGAAATATGCTCCACTATCCAAGTACCACATGGATACCATCACAATTGACACCTTGCATGTGATGAGAGAGAAGTGCAACTCAAACTCTTAGAAAAAAGTTTCACCCGCTACAGCTCTCGGAGCCTTCTTGTTGTTGTTCTTATTTTGTGGACAATTTGTGGCATAGCGTCCATGATCATGATAGTTGAAACATTTCACCTTTGACGTGTCTCATTTATTTCCTTCGTTGCTGGTCTCGGATTTGGATTGGGACTTCTTCTTCCCTTTCCCTTTCTTTCCCTTGCCAGCTCAGGAAAATTTTTCCTCATCATCAGTCTTGGACGAGGATCCATCCCTGGTAGTCCGCCGAAACTCTTCTTGTACCAAATCCAACCATAGTCACTCCCACTTTAGAAACTGCTCCCTCCCATATTTCACAGAGTCTTGGTAACTATGCCAACACTTGGGAATTCCTATAAGTTCTAGGCTCATCAAGTCATCATCAACCACAATAATCCCAACACTTCCAAAATCATCTCGGTATTGAGTGGACTTGGTCAAGTATTTCAGGATTATGTCGCCCTTCTCCATTTTGATTTTCCTAATCTTGTCCATGAGTGCCAATTTCTTTTGGTCACTGTTGCTTTGAAACAGATCTATCAAGGCCTTCCACATATCATATGGAGTTTCCTTTCCATGGAGACTTGAGACAATATGATCTTGAAATACTTCTAATAAGATCCTCCTCGCCTTTGCAACACTCTTATTCCATGCTTCATGTTGCACAACAGTTTTTGGAGCGGCCTCAGGAATGTTAGTGTCTATGAATCCCTTTAGTCCATTGTACTTCAATACTACCTCCATCTTGTCCTTCCATGCAATATAGTTCGAATTTTCATTGATTTCATATTAAAGTCTCAAGCCGATGAAAGACATCCTAATCAGTTGCTAGGTACCAAATAATGAATCTGCAAATTTGAATATTGTTCAACACAAACTAAATTTCTTCTCTTCTATTGTGATTCATGGTGCTCTGATACCATGTAGGAATTTAAGGAAGCTCTGATACCAAGTATAAATTTATAGAAGCTATGATACCATGTAGAAATTCTATCAATGGATTCAATCTGATCTTGTGATGTACCAAAACAAGATACTAAATCCTTCTACAATATTTGCAGAATACAAAACACGATCACTCAATCACATGCAAGTAAGAGAAAGA
This sequence comes from Pinus albicaulis, assembly GCA_034641835.2. Lineage (NCBI taxonomy): Eukaryota > Viridiplantae > Streptophyta > Pinopsida > Pinales > Pinaceae > Pinus > Pinus albicaulis. The sequence continues at coordinate 145,285,905 of CM076576.1, forward strand.
CGTAAATCAATCGCACAACACAAGATGTATCTTTGGGAAAGAAACCGCTAAAAACCCCACTATCTGTATATTGTATAAACTCAAGGAATCATGAATAATACAATGCTTTCTTGCTCACAAGAATCTCTCACACTCTACCAATTGTCTCACACCGATCTAGGAAAAATTGGACAAACACATAGCCAACTCTAAGCCTTCCTTCAGTCAGCCTTGCTCATGAAATTCCTAAGGAATTAGGCCCCTATTAAATAGGAAAATCAACCTTCCTTGATTTTGCAAGCCATCATGGCATCCTCATGACTTTATAATTGAACCCAAACAATTTTCTATAAATAGAACTAATAGTTATGTTCCCTTTAACCTTTGTCTCAACTAGGTATTCCTCAAAAATGACATGCATGAAACTATTAATAGAAAATTATCAGTTATCTAATTGATCATTACTTGTATTAAATATAATTTAATTCACTGGACCTCTCACTAGCTCATCACTCAATTAGAACTAGTTAAATTGTTTTTAACTCAATTAATTGAGTTAACTTATTCACACATGCACCCCACTAGTGAATTAACTACAACTGGACCCCAAAAATAGTAGGATCACTCTACATGCCTCATCTTAGACCCTCAACTCGAATTTCCTGAGCTAACTCAATCATCATGACTTAGTTAACTGATACAAGTTGTTATGAGATGAAATTACAATTTATTGTCCAATTAATTTAGGGGAAAAATAAATTAGATGCCCCACATTTCTCACCAGTGTACATTAGAAAGCCCTCTCCAGTGTGCATCAGAATTTCCTAACTAATGTGCATCAAAAATTCCTCACCAATGTGCATAAAAAATTCCTCACCAGTGTGCATCATAATTTCCTCAACAATGTAAATGCATTTTCTTGTTGAATTGCAACAAAAATTGCTAAAAATAATGAAATATCAAGAAAGATCGCAAATCATCCTAAAATATAATGAAGTATCACAAAAGATGACAAAAGATGATGAAAAATCACGAAGTATCGCAAAACATGATGAAATATCATGAAAGATCATGAAAGGTCACAAAGAATTGTGAAATATTGTGAAATATTCTGAAACATCCTAAAATATCGTGAAAGATGTCGAAAAATTATGAAAGGTCACAAAATACCATGAAACATCATAAAATATCATGAAAGATAACAAAATATCACAAAATATCATGAAAGCTCATGAAGGATTGTGAAAGGGACTGAAACATCCAAAATGACCATGAAATATGACAAAAGATCACGAAAGATGACAAACAATGATGAAATATCACGAAAGATGACGAATGATGATGAAATATCGTGAAATGTCACAAAAGAATGCAAAAGATTATTAAATAGCACGAAATTCCACAAAATATCCTAAAATATCATGAAAGATGATGAAAGATCTGGAAATAAGATGGAATATTACAAAAGATGATGAATTATTGCAAAAAATTGCAAAACACCATGAAACATCCTAAAAGATGATGAAAGATAATAAAGTATCATGAAATACCATGAAACATCCTAAAATATCGCAAAATATGATGAAATATCATGAAAATTTGTGAAAGATCGCGAAATATCACTAAAGGTCATGAAAAATGACAAAAGATCGTGAAACATGATGAAATGTTATGTAACCAGATTACAAAAATAGAAGAATAGATAAGTCAAAGACTTGAAAATAAGCCTCTTCAAGGGGGAAACCTCCTTTTACATCACATAAATGAACAATTATTGGATGATACAAATTACAAGACCTCCTTGGTATATATATGAGTCTAAAGAGTCACAATATAATTAGAGCCTACATAACAATAATAATGTAAGGGCACAACAATAACAATATGGGGGATACACTAGTATTATAGGGAACTAATATGAAAGATTGTGATGCAACCATAAGGTCACAATTAACCAAAAATGCAGGGTTAGCAGAATTAACCGCAAATTTACCAACATTAACCTTAACCATTCACCTTTTAAATCAATTTTGCGTGGAAGCTTTAACCATGAGTGACTCTTCAAGTTTTAACTCAATATAATAAACTTTTGCCTTTTCATCATGGCCGGCTTCTTTAACCAACCCGTGGATCTATGGGTTATGGCCCACATAACTCCCCCTTTACATGCAGTGGATTTATAACATAGGAGTTTATTCACATATATATGTTAACAATCAATAGTGCTACTTTAAACTAGACTGCACATAAACACAAATCTCTTTCATACACGCGGAATTTCTTGCTGGAGGATCCCACAATACCTTGCATTAATCACAGGCAATCGCACTTCACTTGCCTGCATGTTTAACTCTTTATCGATAATTCTAAACCAAAATTCTTGTGAAGTGTGCTATTGCGGAGCGCTAACACGTGGCTCCTCCCTCATCGCATCACATCCTTCCATCCTTCCCACATCGCATCACAAACAATTTAACATATTGTGCGAACTCTTAACGGTAACCTCTAACATTTGCAAAGTGCGTTTTAGAAATTTTTCGTCTGTCATTGACTTGCTACATGATCGAAACATCCTCATGTTCACCCTCCATCTCATCGCATCTTATATTGTTTAAATTTCGAAGTCATCATCTCCGTTCATCTCCCACCTTCATATTTGCATTTGAATCACATCTGTCTGCTCACCTTCACGTGGATCTTCTTTGCCTCTTCTGTGCGCACTGATCTCTGTCGTTAAATCTTAAAAATTTGGTTCTGCACTTCGATCCTCGTCGTTGATTCCTTCTTTGACATTCTTCTTTGTGTTTCTATATTTATTCAATTTCTCTACTTCTACCGTTGATGCTCTGCAATACCGCTTCCTCCACGCTACTCCTCTTGAGCTTGTTCGATATTATTTAACGCTATCTCTCCTAGGCTTACTTGTGTTTTCTTTAACATTATCTCTCCTGAGCTTCCTCCTATTTGGTTCTTGATTTGTTTCTTACTCGACCTGTACACACATTTATTAGCTCCAAACTGGAATCACATGGATTCTAGCTATCCACTAAGTCCTTTGTCACTCAGAAAGACTTATACATTTAATTTGAATTCATTCACCATGGTTCATCACATAGAAACCATAATTACTTAGTCACAGATCACTCAACGCGTCAAAGGAATGACACACGCAGTCACAATGAATTCAATGTCCTCATTCATTAAATAAATGTATAGATACGAATAAAAACCCTATTTACAATCTAGCTTTGGCCTGATATACCTTTTACATGGCCCTTTTCTCTTCCTCTCTCTCTCTGTGCTCATAGGCTTACAATTAAGCTTCCTCTCTAAGAATCTATCTCTCTTCTTTTTCCCTCCTTTTTTGCCTTTGAGGCTTTACAATTATATACAAAAGGTTCTATAACCAATTTTGGTTCAGATCCATAGGTTTCTCAACAAAATCCTAAAAATCTTCTAAGTCCTCAATTAAGTCCTAAAATATCTTCTTTATCCCTTGAGAATCTCAACATTCAACTAAATCCTAAGTATCCTCCATTAATCATGAACTACTTTCTAATATAATATTTACAATAATTCAGAATATCTCAATCCACACCAATCACTCATCAATCATTCATGTTCTCCTACATTTGAGAACATTTACAAATATGCCTCTCAATATTTAATTAAATCCTATTCTAAATGTCTCGCATAAATCACTCAAAACATTGAAAATTACATTGATTAAATACTTAGGAGACCAACTCTTTTGAAAAAAACAAGACCCCCTATATTCTACTAAATGTACAATTTTCAAAACCATGATGTTCCTGTATCATATTGCAAAACATGATGAAATACCTTGAAATATCACAAAAGGTCACGAAACATCTCCAAAGAATGCAAAAGATGACGAAATATCATGAATGATGACGAAAGATCATGAAAGATTTTGAAATATCCCGAAAGATGAAGAAAGATGAAAAAAAGGAAGAAATTTCATTTAATTAAATAGTATACAATTTGAATCAAGTTTAAGAATAGGTCAAGTGACCTAGTTAGGACATTTACTATAAAAGGGTTTGGGTGCCATTTTAATGCAAAAATGACATTTACTATCATTTATCAATAAGTAATTGCATGATGGAAATTTGGTCAATTCTACCTATGAGAAAGAACTGATGGCCATCTTAAATGCCATCAAAATCTTGTAGCCCTATTTTCAATAAAATGTATCTTATATCTAAATATGAAATTTAAATTTTTAATTATGTGTCTAAGAAAAAAATTGAGTCAAGGAGCAAAGATAAACACCTTATAAACAATTATCACTTAATTAAAAATTCTTTTCTTTATAAACATAAAGAAACATAAAGCAATAAGTTATTAAAAAAACTAATTTGCACATTCTTGCATTTAGTGTGCATTATTGCATTCTTGCATTCAATGTGCATGATTTCATTCTTGCATTCAGTGTGCATTGAACTAGCATGCCTTGAACCCAAAAAACGATGGCCTCAATTGAAATAAAGGTGTCCTATTCCCCACAAACAATTTATGCATAGGGTTCATAGGAGAAGTTCACAGTCAAAAAATTCTGAGAGGGTGCCAATACAAGAAGAGATGCGAACAATTGTCCACTAGGTATGCTAGATATCTTGAAAAGAGTAGAGGTTTATAATTTATATTTGGACAGTTTGATTTCCAAAATGATGAGATAGATGAGCCCATAGAAAATTAAGATGATAAATCCATGGATTAAAAAATATATGGGAAGAGGATTTACCTAGACGATCCTGATCTGGTTGCAAGAGAAACAAAAATTCCACATAGAGGGGGAGCAATATTTAACTCCAAGAAAACCCCTAAGTTAGAAAAAATTTAAATGGCCAATAAAATATGTGGGAAAAAGTATTTGTTCCAAGGAATGGATTAAAAATGCAAGATGTTCCCTAAGGAATATACAAATTCTTGATTCAAGTTGTCCTTAGAAAAAATATGAATCATCACAAGCTTGATATTTTTGGTGACTGCATGAGGCTAGTTATTCATTGGGTTGAAGGTAGGGCCATATATTTCCCTCATCTATTGGCTAAAAGATTACATTATGCTTTACAAGAAAGTAAAATTAAGAAGGTGAAGTTCAGTTTCCCGAGAACACTATAAAAAATTATTGATTTTTAGAAACCTGGTGTTCAAACAAGGCCTCTTAAAACTTACATTAGGATATCAAAATAAAAGATAGGCATTGAGGAACAACCTAAATAGACTTTGGTTGAAGATGTGGAAAATTTTTCTCATACAGTTTCCATGCTGAAGATATACTTGCTAGTGTTGTAGCAGACTTACATGTATGTATGGATGAAGATGGAAAAAAATAAGGTAATTACCATTATATGAAAACATGTAATGATTAATTTTATATAATAGACATAATTCCTTCTAAACAGTTGGAACTTCAGTATAATTTCCCTTTTATGGGTGATTCAACATCTACATCTCCAAGTTTAAATGTGCATAGTCCAACATACAATTTCTATAACACAATTATTTTCTCAGTATATGATAGAATGATGCATTACAAACAAGTTGTAATGGATGATTATTCCTCTATATACAACTCGAAGGAAAAGTATGAAATAAAGGAGAAAGATATTGTTGAAATCATAAAGAAAATTGTAGTGCTACAATCGACAATTGTGCAACATACACAAAATCATTGACAGAAATAAACATCAAGGATAAAATTATTGATGAATTGCATAATGAGCTATCCATAATGGGAGATGAATTTATGAGGGAGATGGATGAACTACACACAAATTTTAAAGAATTTCTTGCTACATCTGGTGAAAAAATTAGTGAAATTGAAGAAGAGTTGACAAGAAGACTACAGGTTCTCAATATAACTCCATTGGAAACTTTAGATACTTCTAAGGATAAATTAGTAAGGATATTGAATGAAAAAGAAAAATTTATTAAATTTTTAAAGGATGAATTGGAAAATAAATCTAAAGAGGACCAATTGTATGCAATGGTGTGCACAAGGCCTGACATTACACATGCAATGAGAGTTTTCAACAGGTTTATGAATAATATAGGAAAACATCATTGGATGGAAGTGAAGTGGATTGCAGCTGTGGATTATTATTCTATGAGAGAAGAAGAGAGGAGACTGTGTGAGAGAGAAGAAGAAGTTACAACAGATTTGTTGTAGGTTGCATCTCTTCATTTTGCTAGATAATGTAGAGGAAGGACTGGTTGTTTCTCCATGGACATAGCCCAAATTTGTTGAACCATGTATATTTGTGTCGCTCTTGTTTTATGTGTTTTTGTGTGCATGGTGAGCATTGGTATTTCACCAAGAATGCCACAAATCCCAGAGGCCACACTACTTTACGTTATCAATCTATGGTTCGTACAAACTTTGAGGCGAGAATGCTATATACACAATAGATGCATTCTACTCATGTCATCCTCTTCTGAGCTCTACGAAAGGGTGCTAATTCTAGGGTTTTTAGGTGAATTCTTTCACACTTATGGAATTAGGCCTAGGGAAAAAAATTATTCAAAGCCATGGCACTATCAGTAAGTAAAAAATTATACCATAGTAACCAAGTACATCTAAATCCTCTGGAATGAAATAAATATGCTTATTAGACTATGATAAGAATTGTAAAAGCAACCTAGGTACCTTGCATGAAGTAAATTGCTGAATTGAAATGGCATAAAGGAAACTAATCTAATCACACTTAGCTAGGCCAAATGGCTAAACACACTCAAATTAACCTATGATCTATCTATCGTGCTTTTATTCATGCAACTATTCATGACCTAACTATGCTTGAAAATGTGTTGTTTTGCAGCTAGGAGAAGAAAGTGCTAAGATGGCTGATGGAAGGCTTTAACACATGGGGGCAAGGTTGGGGGTGAATGAGTGGTTTTTGCAGGTTTATAATATGGCCATGGTGGTTTTTGGGCTTAAGGAGGGTACCACAAGTTTCAAGTGCTGCTACAGGCAAGTCCTGAATTAGTACAAGAAACATGCCGAGGGAAATTCGAGACCAGAAAGAGGTGGAAAAAGGGTAGGGAAGGTGGTGTGAAGGTGGATGAGGATGAATAGGAGCTAGACCACCCCTTGGCCAAGCGCAGGGCCTCTTGGGAGGCCTATCTTGCACCCGTAGGGTTTGCTCATGGTGTAGGGATGGAAAATCCGAAAATAGGGATGATGGTGATTTTGATGAACAAAGGGCTGAAGGAAGATGAGAGATGAAACTAGAGGCGTTGGTGAACTTCTCTTTGGCGATGCTACATGTGCCTGCAATCAAAATACATATTCATTCAATAAATATGGGAGAATTCATGATAAAGAAAGTGGAAAAGATGACTTGAATTTGTAAAGAAAATCTATCCTAATCTAGAATCAGAGATCTACCACAGCATACTGAACATTTTCATGGAATTACATCAACTAATCTCATCTATTCCAAGAAATAATAAACTAAAAATAATTTTTGGTCTGTGAGAAAGGTCTACCCTCCTCAAGCTCTATTGGAAGAGATGAGAGGGGGAGGCTTGAATCGCAGCTTTATGGAGTTATCACCTATTCTACCACTAATGTAAGAAGACTAAATCTACAACAAAAGAAAAATGGAAGAAAACTAAAATAGTGAATGGACATTCCAACAAACTAGCTAACTATTCATAAGAAAAACCAGATAAATGACGGGAATGTAAAGAATGATTATACAAGAGAGGTTCAAGCACATGGATTGGGCCCTAACCCACAAGCCTTTCTCTATGAAACTATATTAGTAAGGAAAAGTTTGAATACTCATTTCATTTCAAAATATAGTCTCATTACATCAATATAAATGTCTTGAAAAACTAATTACAAGAGTAAAGAGCCTAATGGCTTTCTCCAAAGTTCAAATCTTGATGAGCTCTTTCTCAGCTCTATTTAACCTAAAGGGTAGCTACCAATAGCTCCCTAGAAAATAGGTGATGAGTCCACTTGACTCTAAGTGAAGTATGGCTTGAGTGCACTTGGTCTTGAGTTTTCTTGGTTGCCTTTTATTTCAAGTTGTTGGAGGGAATCTCGAGGATCCCTTGGCTGCCTTTGAGATTTAAGGAGAGTGGAAAACCCCTATAATCTCTCCTTAATGTCTACTCTGAGTATTTATGAGAAAATCTCCACAAAAATGCGATATCTTCATGATTTTCCTGCATTTTAATCTTATGTTAGGTACTCGAAGTATGTTAAGCCTAGATCACCACCTACACTAGCATCATAAGACCATAATATAATTAAAATGCAAGAAAAGAGACTTAATAAGGAAAAAAGGTGACCATTAACCCCTCCAAATCTACCTAATGATGGATCTCATTAGTGCACAAGGCCTGATATTACAAATGCAGTGGGAGTTGTCAGTAGATTTATGAATAATCTAGGAAAACATCATTGCATGGAAGTGAAGTGGGTTTTTAGTGATTTGAACTGCTAATCAAGAATTATGTTTTGGTGGTTCAAACATTACTCTACAAGGATATGTCGAGGCAGATATGGAAGGTGATAGAGATAACAGGAGGAGCACCATTGGTTTTTTGTTTACTGTAGGTGTAACAACTATCAGTTGAGTTTAAAAAATGCAAATTGTTGTTTTACTTTCAACAATGGAAGCAGAGTATGTTGTTTCTACAGAGACCAATAAAGAAATGATTTGGTTGCAAAGGTTTATGGATGAATTGGGTAAAAAGCAAGAGATAGGTAAGTTATATAGTGATAGCCAAAGTTCCATTAATCTTGTAAAGAACTCATCATTTCATTCCAAGACTAAATATATACAACTCAAGTACCATTTCATAAGCTCAGTTTTGGAAGATGGAAAATTGAAGCTAGAAAAGATACACACTGGCCAGAATTGCAGATATGTTAAAAAAGTTTGTAACTAGGGAGAAAATGAAATTATACTTAGTTTCAATTAGTCTTCAAGTATTATGGTGAATATGTGAAATAGCCTGGTCTAAGTGGAAGCATTTTCCAACAAGTGAAGCAGTGATAGAGTTGGTATAGTCAATCTCCAAGTGGGAGATTGATGCGTGTGGAGCCTGATTATATTCTTAATTCAAAGGTATTATTTTATCCGCACTTGGATTTTAGTCCTTGATGGGGGTGTTTATGGGGTATTTCCCCCCGAATATTGCTTCCAGGGGGGTCTAGGAAGGAGAAAACACCAATTTCCTAGCCCGCCCCCCTGGGGAGGATTCGGGGGCAGTGCCCCCGAAGCATAAAATAGATGAAAAAATTCCTTGTAAAATATTCTAATTTTATAGTAAATTTGGGTTGTTCATCAGGAGGATGATCTAACGGTAGAAGTTATGTAAATTTAGGGTATTTTTCTATAAAAGGCTACCCTCAGTTTATATGACGAAATTATATTGCAGTTATGGATTATTATTCTGTGAGAGAAGAAGAGAGGAGACTATGTGAGAGAGAAGAGGAAGTCACAGTGAATTTGTTGTAGGTTGTATCTCTTCATTTTTCTAGATAATATAAAGGAAGTTCTGGTTCTTTCTTCGTGGACATAGCCCAAATTTGGTGAACCACGTATATTTGTGTCTCTCTTGTTTTATGTGTTTAATTTTCTGCAATATTTTATGTGTTCCATTGCTCTATTGATTAATTTCTACCACACATTTCCTAAAGGAGAAATGGTACAGATTCCAAATCAATCAAATCTCTCAAAGAGGCACCATGCACTTTCAAGAGAATAAGAACTTTATATACATCTTCCAAGAGTGTAGCATGGAGGACAAAGTAAAAATGGTTGAATTTTATATACATAATATTGTCCTCTCTTACATGCGTTTTTGGGACCCCAATCCTTACTTCGAGGATGCAAAATTGTTGGAAGTAGCCTCTTGGTTGAGGCATGAGTAAATTAGATAATAAAAAGTTAAAAATACCATGAATAAGGTGTTAAAGGAGCCATTGTGGATAATACTAGAACACCTATATCCTTCATTTCTTGCTCAAATCCATGTCATTCTTTACTAAGACCCAAAGATAGAGTACATTTGGAAACAGAGGGAAGAAGAATCCATCCTATACTTTAAGGACACCTTTAGGATTTTTGGAGAATATATTTCACAAGATTAATAGAGGATATGGAAATTCTTATCCTACAATATGAAAATGAGGGAGGATCACTCTCCTAATAGACTCTAAGTAGTATTCGCAAGAAATCATCTTTATAAGAGGATAATTTATTGGAATGGGGCTCAACAGATTAGACTCATTTAACCCACCTCCTCTTTTAGGACTAAAGAAGCATCAAATTCAAGAATATGAAGCTCAAGTGTGAAAATACATAGAGGAGAACACAAGGTTTTATTTTGCGGGATAGACATAATAAATTCAACCTAGGATATTAAACAAGCAATCATAGAACTACATGAAAAAGAGCATAGAATAGAGGGAGATTGAGTTTCTCAAGGATGAGAAACAATTCTAGTAGGGAGGTATGATGAGCCTCCAAAATAAGTAAATCATAAGGCCCATCATTCCATTCCTAGGCACATAAAACAATTTTTTGACCCCAAATTTTTCACTTGATGCTATGTTTTCCTAGTTTAATGACTTCCTAGAGGATTTGATGTTGTTTTCATGCTTTATGTGCTTTAATATGTTTATTGTATAGGATTTATAAATATTTTGAGCAAATTATGAAGAATCTAGAATTTAAGATATTATAAAGACTTTCTTCATGTTGTAGGAAGGCTCAAACACAACTAGCTCAGGGCATTTAATGCCTCCTCCTCCTCTCATGAGTTAGATTTGGGGCAAGGCCCATTAATTTTATGAGTTTTGGGGGGAAATGCAACCCTTCTCTCAAGGAGGTTGCTCCTCCACCTAATGTATAAATAGGAGATTTGAGTTGGTGCTTGAGGAAAGGAAATAACATATTAGAAAGAATCTTAGGTTTTGAATATTTCTCAACAAGTTTTTCAACATTGTATTTCCTTATGTAAGATAGATTCTAAGTTAATGGAAGTAGTTACTCATTTCAATTTCTGGATTTCTTCCTCCTCGAGGAATCTGAGCATCCTTGGGCTGGGCCTACACTAGGAGCTTCAGAGCCCTCTTGTATTTATGTTACTATTATTTTCATGTTTTACATTTGATTTATTTAGCTCTTGAATCAACATTTCTAGAAATTAAAGTTTGATATATTTTTTATTTTTTAAGTAGGTAGTTTTATGAGATAAATTTATTTGCAAGTCATGTATACAATATATCAACATATTGGACACTCATATTCCTTATCATTGCATTTTCAAGACTCTCTTTCCATTTCATTTCATTTGTTTTCATAGTTTCTGCAATTTACTGTTTCACTATGAAACCAAGATTGTGATTAACTTTCTATGCTTTTACTAGCTTAATAATACAATTTCCCATAATGCCTACCCCCTTATCTCATCTTAGATTTGTATTTTAGCAGTTCTTCTAGCTTGCTGGTTTTTCTTGTAGCAAAATAGAGAACCTTGTAACAACCAACAAATAGCCCATTTCTATATCCAGTTGAACACTAGACTCTTGATTTAGTTTCCTTATCATAGTAGAACATGTTTGTGATTTTGAGGATGGAGCTTGGAAGAGTAGAGATATATTGAAGTTTCATTTATATTTTCTTGAGCATTATATTTGATTGATATTAATTTTTATTTCATTAATTGATCATATGTGGTGGATCGTGGTTACCTGCATGTCTCGTCGATGGGAGACAATTCATTTTAATACACTATGACAGTTCCTGAACTAACCGAGTCACCTTTTCAGGTTAGAAATCGATGTTAAATTATTCTGTGTTTCAAATGTGGTAATGGATAGACATTCCAATCGATCACCAATCGTTTCAATCGATGATCCAAAGTCATAGATGTTTTCAGGTTTGCAGATATTCTACTAATGGATATTACCAAGACGATAACAAAAACTGATATCTGTGTGTTTCATCTGTGGTGATGGATAGGCATGCCAATCGATCACAAATCATTTCTTTATGTGATTTAATGAGTTGGTTTCCATGTATTCACAAGTATTTGCAAGTATTCTGATAATAAGTAATAAAAAACACTTGAGGAAGCCCACCTCATGATGCTTGCTTGACTTACTATATTTTAACTAAATTGCATGTTGTTATTGTTATGTATAATCCTTTCATCTCATCAAAAAACTTGTCCCCTTCTGTGAATTGCCATCTCAAACAAAAAAACAAGTCTTCCACATTCAAGCATTGAATAGTAATTATGCCGAGGTGTTCTCCAACCCAGAGTAAGGCATATGTGTTGGTGTAATTTAAGAAGGTGAACCTTTTTAAATGCCAACTCAATTATTTGTAATAATAATAAAAAATTGTTGGCTCAATATGTTTGTAATAATAAATAAATCAATATATAAACCATTTAAATTAAAATAATGATTTTGTAACCATATTTAAATTTAATTAATAAGCACATAAAAATTTAATACGTACAATATAACAAGATTCTTAATCATGAATATTCATCCTCATTTTATCATGGATATTATTAACTTATAAATAGAATTTGTAATAATACGTGGGTTAATACCATGGTTTATCAATACCACATGCCCAAAAGCCATAAATCATTTCTTTTTTTTTGTTTGCCATGTGGTCTGTGTCCTCGAGAGATGACAACACGCTTAACTTGTGCCTTGAGAAGTCACAACCCAATGGCATCTAAGCCATCAAAATCACAGGGATCACACCTAGCTCGAGCCACACGAGCCCTTAACATGACTGGATTTTTTCCCATAGAGTTTCGAACCAGTGATATTCACATCAGTGAGTGACTTAATAGTACACCCAATCACAATCTATTCTATACCCCGTTGGAAAAACCATCAATCATTTCAAAATCAAAATATTTTATAAATATTTTATTTTAATTTAATTTTATAACGGATTTTAAATTTAAACTTAATACTTACAATAAAATCAAATATAACAAGATTCTTATTCATGGATATTCACCCTCATTTTACCATGGATATTATTAACTTTTAATTAGGCTTTCTTGCAATACCATGGGCCAGTACCATGGCTTATCCATACCACTTTCCCAAAAATCATAACTTGTTTGAAAACCAAAATATTTTATAAATATTTTATTTTAAATTCATTTTATAAAAAAATTTAAATTAAAACTAAAAGTGAAAAGGTGTGAGATAAATGTGTGCAAATGTTTGCAAACATTTACATGTGGGCTCAATTAAAAGATAACAAAAGGTTAAAAATGATTGTGTGGATAGACCTCTCTAGCCCAATATGTGTAGAAATTACACCAATGGATTTAATCTGATCATGCAATATACTAAAACAAGATATTGAATCCTTCTACAATATTTGCTGAATATAAATCACGATCACCCAATCACATGCAAGTAAGAGAAAGAAGTAAATCAATTGCACAAAACAAGATTTTCTTGGGGAAATCAAGTGCTCAAAACCCCTCCATATTTATTGTATAATCAACCAAGTAATCATGAAACAATACAATGCACATGTGCTGACAAGAACCTCATACACTCTACCAATTGTCTCACGCTGATCTAGGAAAAATTGGACCAATACATAGCCAATTTCCTGCCCACTTTCAGCCTACCTTGCTCACGCAATCCCTAGGAAAAATAATTCCTATTAAATAGGAATTCTAACCTTCCTTGATTGCGCAATCCATCATGGGATTCATGTGGCTTTATAACTCCACCTAGGTAGTTCGCTAAAAATAAAACTGATAGTTTACTTGCCTTTAACCTTTGTCTCAATTGGGTCCCAATTAGAATTGACATGCATGCAACTATTAATAGTGAATCATCAGTTACTTGGTAGATCACTACTTGTGAATTAAATCTATTTTAATTCATTTGATCTTCCACTAGCTCATCAATCAGTTAGAACTAGTTAAATTGATTTTAACTCAATTAATTTGAGTTAACTGATTGCACTCACACCACACTAGTGGTACAACTATAACTGGACCCTATAAATAATATAATCACTCTGCATGCCTATCCTTTGACCCTCAACTCGAAATTATTGAGATAAATAAATCTATCACACTTAGTTAACTATTATAGGTTGTTATGAGATATGATTACAATTTATTTTCCAATTTATTTAAAAATTGGTTGCCCACATTCTCACTAATGTGTCACTGAATTCCTCACTCATTTGTGACCTGGAATCCCACACCAATATGTGGTGCATTTTCTTGTTGAATTTCAACACTCCCTCTCAACAAGAAAGGGATTATCAGCTACTCTGATCCTACCACTTTGGTATTTGAATTCGCTCTTCGCAAGCGCCTTCGTCAAGATATCTGCATCCTGATCTTCCGTGGGAATGTACTACAACAACATAATGCACCTTTGAACACAATCGCTGATATGGTGGTACCGAATGTCAATATTCTTTGACTTGTCATGGAATACCGGAATTACTGAGAGTTTTATGCAACTCTGGTTATCAAAATGTATCCCCATCGGATCCATCTAATGACCAAACAAACCAACGAGTATCTTCCTCATCCAGATGGCCTTACATGCAACCTAACTAGCTGCCATGTACTCTCCCTTTGCTAAACTGAGTGCAACTGATCTCTACTTCCTGCTGTACCAAGAAATTGTTGTTGATCCTATGTTGAAGATGCCTCCTGATTACTACCTTCCCAATTTTCATCGATGAAGCCTTGAATATTCACTCCCTCTGCCTGTCTGTACCATAATCCATACTTTGTAGTGCCCCTGAGATATCTCAACACATGCTTCCCCACCTTCCAAAAGGGCTCGGTAGGCTTAACCATATCCTGTATAAGTTTTTTAACTGCGTAGAATATGTCTGTTCGCGTGTTCACCAAATACATAAGTGAACCCACAAGCTACCTGTAAACATTAACATCCACTACCTCACCTAAAGTAGCATCCTCCTCCCTCCAGTTTCCTACAAGAGGAGTCTCCATGGGTTTTCTACCCTCCATGTGGAACTTCCTCATAATCTCCTTGGCATACTTTCCCTGAGATACAAATAGCTCCCCATCTCTTTTTCGTATTTCCAAGCCAAGTAAATAGTGCAAGAACCACACCTCCTTCATCTCAAACTCTCTTGCAAGATCCTCTTTGCAAGAAGTTATGAGCTACTCATCACCTGTCAGTATCAGATCATAAACATAAAGTAAAATAATCAAAATATTACCATCAACCACAATATATAGGTTTGCATCTGATTCACTCTTTGTGAAGCCCAACCTGGTGAAATAGTTGTTGATCCTGGTGTACCAAGCACGAGGTGCTTGTTTCAACCCACACAATTCTCTCTTGAATCTTCACACATGCGAATCCCTGTCAAAGGTCTCAAAATCTTTTGGCTACTCAATTTACAATTCTTCCTCAATAAATCCATTGAGAAAGGATGTATTTACATCCATCTCATGTATCTTCCACCCCATCTGTGCTGAGAGTGCAAGGATGGATCTAATCGATGAGTACCCTGCCACTGGTGAAAAAGTCTCCTCATAGTCAATCCCCTCTACCTGTGAGAATCCTTGGGCCATAAATATAACCTTGTACTTCTCCATACTCCCATTTTTTGCTTGCTTCACCTTGTAGATCCACTTGGATCCAACCACTGACTTCCCCACTGGTCTTGGGACCACTTTCCATGCATTTTTTCTGATAATGTAGTCATACTCCTCAACCATGGAATCAACCCATTTTGGCTATTGCACTGCTTCCTCAAAAGAGGATGGTTCTATCATATTACACTCACTCATAAGATCCATGTATCCAATATACATATCTTGGGACCTTCTCTGCCTGCGTTGTGATGTAGGTGCACCTACATGCTCTGCCGCATCTAGCATCAACCTATCAGCCTCTCTGGTGCACTTCCTACCATTTCTGGTGGATGGCTCTGCATGACTGTTTTATGCCACTCCGTGATCCTCTGCTTTTGGCTACTCCACATCCTGAGGTTCATCCTTTGGAACTAATAGTTCCTCATTTGCATGCAAATAAAGCTCCCTCTCAAGGAACAATCTCATGGCTTTCACCTCATCAAATTTAACATCTCTCGTAACAACTCCCATCCTGTTAAACAGAAAATATACTCGATATTTTTGGGGAGTATCAGTGTACCCCAAAAATATCCCAACCTCTTCTATTGGTTCTATCTTCTTCCTATCATATTTGGTCGCATGGCAATAGACACATGAGCCAAAAATTTTAAAATATGAAACATCCAGTTTCTTACCTGAAAAATCCTCTTCTAGTGTACTCATGTCAAGTATCCGATGAGGACTATGGTTTTGCACAAATACTATTGTGTTGCATGCCTCTGCCCACAAATGCAATGGTATGCCTTGATCATGTAACATAGTTCATGCTTCTGCCACAGTTGTTATGTTCTTTCTTTTTGCAACCCCATTCTGTTGTGGGTTATCAGGTGCAATCAATTCTCTCTGAATTTCTTCTTTGGCACAGAAGTTCTTGAATTCATTAGAGATATAATCACCACCTTTGTCTCTCCTTAGAGCCTTCAAATTCTTCCTATATATTTATTTACCATTTCTTTTAACTCACAAAACTTGGAGAACGTCTGATCTTTCTTCTACAGAAAGAAGATCCAACACTTTCTTGAAAAATCATCAAAAAAAATCACATAATACCTATGCTTTGATGTGGAAAGTGTAGAGCATGGTCCACACACATCTAAGTGAACTATCTCAAGTATTTCCGCTACTCGGTTCTCCTTCTCATGAAAATTTTCTTTAGTATACTTCCCCATGGTACATCCCTTTCATGTGTCTATCTGCACAAGGGTACCCTTTGGAAGACCTATAGAAGTTTGTTGCATGATCCTCAAAGCACTGTGGTGTAGATGGCCCAATCTCATGTGCCATAACTCACCTATATCCCATCTCACCACCTTCCCTGCTTTACTGCTCAATGTTGTGCAACCATCTACATCAAGTTTGTAGAGGTTCTTCACATGAACCCCAATATTATTTACTTGTCATATGGCTTTGTTACGAAGGAATGCCTTTCCTTCATTGAAAACCACATCATATCCAAGATCCTACAACATAGCAACTGAAACTAAATTCTTTTCTAAGCCTGGTACATGCATGACATCTTTTAATATGAAATTTTTACCTAAATGTCTATGGAAAGTAACTGTACCAATCCTGGTAGCGCTATACCTCCCGTCATCACCCACCTCGATTTGCATCTAAAGATCCTTATCCCCCAAGCTACTAAATATTTCTTTGTTTCCCGTCATGTGGAAATATGCTCCACTATCCAAGCACCACATATATCTCATCACAGTTGATGCCATGCATGTGATGAGAGAGAAGTCCAACTCAAACTGTGAGGCCAAAGCTTTACCTGTTGCATCTCATGGAGCCTTCTTGTCGTTCTTCTTTTTTTGTGGACAATTTGTGGCATAGTGTCAATGATCAAGACAGTGAAAAAATTTCACCTTTGACATTTCATGCTTCTTGCCTTCTTTATCAGTCTTAGATTTGGAATAGGACTTATTCCCCTTCCCCTTAGTTGCATTACCAGCCAAGGCACAATTTTCCTCATCATCAGTTGATGTAAGAGCATCCTACTCAAATTTCATTGTTTATTTGGGTGATTTAGGGGGTGATGTTTTTTTAATTATTTTATAAATTATGTACATTTTAATAAATATGAGTGTGAGTTTTATTGTAAATATTCTCTTATAACTGAGAATATGAGAGGAGTTGGATTGTATATATATCTTAGGGATTATGAACTCCTTAAATAGGAATTAGTTGAGTCAAAGGTGGGATAATGTTAGGTCCCTATATCACTAGTATAGTCTCTTATTGTTGTTAGTGTAACCCCCTTATTGTTATTATTGTATCCTTGTAACCCCTATTTTTTTATTCTTGTGCCCTTAAATTATTATTGTTAGGTCAGCTAGGATTACATTGTGGCCAACTAGGATTACATTATGGCCCCATGGACTCCTATATATAGAAAGGAGGTTTTGTAAATTGTATCATCCAAGAATTGTTCATTCATGTAATGTATTGGAGGTTTCCCCCTCGAAGTGGCTTATTTATAAGGCGATTATATCTCTTTTCTTCTATTTTTGGAGCTGGTTACACAACATTTGGTATCAGAGCTTTGGATTCTAGGGTTTCAAACAGATCATTGTGGCATTTTCGCTATAATGTTTTTTCTATGAAGTTTCAGAAGCTGAAATTTTTAGGGTGCGAAGCTGAAATCCTGAGGAACATCTTCAAAACATTTCAGAGCTTGGTTCACAATATTTTTGGAGATATGATCTGTGGAAGTTATGTATTTTTTTAGGCTTCTAAACAGGTCATCGTGGCATTTGCGCTATAACTTTTTTTCTACGAAATTTCAGAAGCTGAAATTTTTATGGTGCGAAGCCAAAATCCTAAGGAACATCATAAAAACATTTTAGAGCTTGTTTTTCAATATTTTCAGAGATATGATCTGTGGAAGGTAGTGCTTTTCAGGCTCCTGAATTTCATCTCAAAGAGGTGATCGTGGGAAAATCTTCATAACTCTCTCTCTGAGCATCGGATTGGAGTGCCGTAAAAAGCGGTCGCAAGTACATAAAATTTAGTTTCTTAACTATCAATTTCAGAGCCAATGGATGAAAAATTGACACGTGGAAAGTCGTACAAGTTCACTCTACTGAACCAGTCCAAAATTGGGTCATTGTGGGAGATTGGACATAACTTTGTCTTGAAGAATCCAAATCATATCAGACCTATGGCATTGGAAAGAAGCTTTAGAGGGATACTACAGGGCTGAATTTTAGATATTTAGGTTTCGCAATTATAGATATAATTCAATTTCAATATCGAGCTCCTCAAAAGAAAGTAAAAGGTGTGTATTTTTTTTCCGAATTGCATAAGTATTGTTTGAAGAATCAAGTTGAATTGATTGCAAGGGCATATTGTAGAATAGATATCAGTATTGGATTCTAAAATGGCCCCTAAAAAGAATTCAACACCCATTAAGCATTTGGAAATCTCTACTATGACTCATGAAGATGAAGAATGGCAACATGACATATCAAAATTACAAGAGCAAGTGCAACAAATTTCGCTCTCGCAAAGAGCAACAAAAAATGACATGGAAGTTTTGAAGAAAGGCGTGGAAGCTAATATGGATGGTTTTAAGAAAGGCATGGAATCTAAGATAGATGGCATGGAGGCTAGCATGGAATCTAAGATGGATTACATGGAAGCTAAGATCGATGAGAAAATGGAAAACATGAAGAATTTTCTAAAAGCATACATGGAAGGTTTGACAAAGTTGATACAAGAAATGTTTCCTAATGGTGAAAAGATAGTAGAAGAACCTCATTATGAGAAAAAAATAAATGTTAATCATGATTTCATAAACTCTAATGTTGGTGGGAAAAACCACCATATTCCAAAAATGGATATGAGGAAGTTTGATGGAAAGGATCCTGTAACATGGATACTACAGATGGAGCAATATTTTAATCTCCATAACATGCAAAAAACACAAAAGGTACGCATTGCAACTTTAAATTTAGAACAAAATACATTTGTATGGTATCGATGGCTTTGCTCCCATAAAACAATTGTCACTTGGTCAATTTTTACGGAGGAAATGATAGCACATTATGAGGATACAAAGAGCAACACCTTCTTTAGCCAATTGATAAATCTCAAACAAAAGGGTTTAGTGGGGCAGCACATTGAGGACTTCCAAAAATTGAATATAAGGGTAACTGATATTCCAGAGGAACACAGGATTGATCTCTTCATAGGCACTTTAAAGGATAACATCCAACATGAAGTTCACATTTTGGAACTTGATTCATTGGAGAAGGCATTCAGGTTGGCAAGAAAATTTGAATGTAAAATTATGGCGACAAGGAAGCCTACCACTCAATTCTATAAAGAAGGAAGTGTTGCTATGCCTAGATTTCCACAACCTACAAGGTTGACACTGCAACAATTGGAAGAAAAAAGAGCAAAAGGGCTTTGCTACAATTGTGATAGCAAATACACTAAAGGTCATAAGTGTGCTGAAAAGAAATTATTTTACATAGATTGTGAAGAAGAAGAATAAAATGAACAAGAAGAGGATATACACCAGGAACCAGCCCTAGAAGAGGAAGAAATGAATCCGACCATATCATGTAATGCACTGGCAGGAATTACCACTCCTCAAACTCTCAAGATAGCAAGACAGATCAAGAAGAAAAGGTAATAGTGTTGATTGATTCAGGTAGCACCCATAATTTTATTCATTGTAAGGTAGCCAAGGAATTAAATTGTTTCCTATACCCAGCACCAGAATGTCAAGTGATGGTTGCAAATGGAGGAACTATAAATTGCTCTGGAAAATATCATAATATCAAGCTAACCATGGGGGAATATGTATTGACTAGTCCAATGCTTTCCATTCCTATGGGAGGTGCTGATGTTGTACTAGGAGTACAATGGTTACAATCCTTGGGGACGGTAGCTTTTAATTTTCAAGAACTTTTCTTGAAATTTTTTTCAGAAGGAAAGGAAGTCGAATTACAGGGTATTGAAGGGAAGCTAGGAAGGATAATAAGCTCTAATGGCATGACAAAGCTTCTAAAGAAAGAACAACGAGGCGTAATTGCACAATTATGCTCACTAGAAGTTCCGACATCAAAATCATCTATTTCTGCAGATCTCCAACAAGTCTTGGACAAACATTCCAAGGTGTTTGAAACTCCCAAAGGACTCCCACCTATTCGTGATCATGATCATGCTATTCATTTGATTCCAGGAAGTGTTCCTCCAAACATCAGGCCTTATAGATATCCTTACTTTCAAAAGATCAAAATTGAATGTATGATTGCAGAAATGTTAGAGGCGGGTATAATTCAACCTAGTCAAAGTTCTTTCTCTACTCCCGTAGTATTGGTACACAAGAAGGATGGATCATGGCGAATGTGTCCAGATTATAGGGAGCTCAATAAGCTCACCATTAAAGATAAATTTCCCATTCCTGTGATTGATGAATTATTGGATGAATTACATGGAGCAATTTATTTTACCAAGTTGGATCTTTATTCAGGATATCATCAAATTAGAATGAAGACTGAAGATATTCCAAAAACAACATTTCGAACTCATGAGGGTCATTATGAATTTTTGGTCATGCCTTTTGGCCTTACCAATGTACCTTCTACATTTCAAGGGTTGATGAATTCCATTTTCAAACCCTTCCTTAGAAAATTTTTGCTAGTATTTTTTGATGATATACTAATCTACAACAGGTCTTGGAAGGATCATGTTGAACATGTTGATAGGGTGCTCAAACTATTGCAAGAGAAACAATTATATGCAAAAACATCCAAATTTTTCTTTGGAGTACAAGAGGTGGAATATCTGCGTCATATTGTATCTCACGAGGGTGTTAAAGTAGAACCTAACAAAATTAAAGCCATTAAGGAATGGAAATTCCCCACAACCATAAAGAAGTTGCAAGGATTTCTCAAGTTGACAGGGTATTATCGCAATATTGTTAAGAATTATGGGAGAATAGCAGCACCTCTTACAACATTATTGAAGAAAGATGCATTTTCATGGATTCCTGAAGCAACTAAGGCCTTTGAACATCTTAAAGAGGCAATGTGCCTAGCACCGGTCTTAGCTACGCCAGACTTCACAAAAACCTTTATTGTGGAATGTGATGACTCAGGAAATGGAATTGGTGTTGTTTTAATGCAGGAAGGAAGACCCATTGCTTTTGAAAGTCGTCCAATCAAGGGAAAGTATTTACAGAAACCTATTTATGAGAAGGAAATGTTAGCAATACTTTATGCACTAAAGAAATGGTGAACTTACCTAATGGGAAGACACTTCAAGGTAAAAACTGATCATGATAGTCTTAAACACTTTTTGGAACAAAGACTATCTTTAGAAGAGCAGCAAAAATGGGTCACAAAGATGTTGGGTTATGACTTTGAAATAATCTACAAAAAAAGGAAAGCTTAATGTTGTTGCAGATGCACTCTCAAGAAAGAATGAAGAGGTGGAAGCATTTCTTTGTGCCATTTCTATTATCCAACCAGATTGGATAACCAAAGAAAGAGATGAATGGAAGAAGGACAAATATGTATGGACGCTCATTAAAAAGTTGCAGCAAGATCCTAGTACATCTGATACATTTAGTTGGAAAAATGATTCTTTATGGTACAAAGATCGCTTATATCTTTGTAAGAATTCTCAACTAAAACAAAATATTCTTCTGGAATTTCACACTTCTCCTTTAGGAGGACACTCGGGATTTTTAAAAACTTACCATAGGGTGAAGAAAGAATTTTTTTGGGATGGCCTTAAATCTGATATTCAAAAGTTTGTGACGGAATGTTTGGTTTTCCAGCAAAATAAAGTTGAGACAATTAAGACTCTCAGACTTCTACAACCTTTATCCATTCCAAGTCAACGTTGGGAGGAGATTTCAATGGATTTTATCACAAGTTTACCTAAGTCCGAAGGAAAGAGTGTCATCATCGTGGTAGTTGATAGACTTACCAAGTATGCACACTTTTGTGCATTATCTCATCCATGTAAAGAAAGTACAGTTGCTACTACATTTATGGACATAATTCAAAAGCTACATGGAAGCCCAAGGGTTATTGTGAGCGACAGAAATCCCATTTTTATTGGAAATTTTTGGACGGAGTTATTTTCTTGTTTGGGTACTCAATTAGCTCATATCTCATCTTATCATCCTCAATCTGATGGTCAAACTGAGATAGTAAATAAATGTTTGGAAGGATATCTTTGTTGTTTTGTATTTGATAAAAAAAGACAATGGGTCAAGTAGTTACCGCTCGCTGAATGGTGGTATAACACTTCCTTCCATACTGTAGAAAAAATGACCATATTTATGGCACTTTATGGATATCATCCACCATCCATCACATCATCTTTAAGGGAAAAATCGAAGGTTCAAGCAGTGGAATATCACATTGAGCATCAGCAAGAAGTTCTCCAACTCTTAAAGGATAACCTGAATTTGGCACAAAATCAAATGAAACAACAGTTAGATCAACATCGCAGCGAGAGAAGTTTTGATGTCGGAGATTGGGTATTTTTACGGCTACAACCATACAAACAAATGTCCCTCAAGCAAGCTAAGAAGGATAATAAATTATCGCCAAAGTACTATGGTCCTTACAAGGTGTTGCAAAAGATTGGTACTATGGCATACAAATTGGAGCTTCCTGCTTCTTCGTGAGTACATCCAATTTTCCATGTTTCATGCTTAAAGAAGGTTATCGGTGAAAATCTTCCAGTTCAAACAATATTGCCAGAACTTGATGAGGAAGGAAAAATCATATTGGAACCGGAAGCGGTCACGGAAACAAGAACTCGACAACTACGGAATCGATCAATTTCAGAGTATCTCATCAAGTGGAAGAACTTACCCACCGAAGATTCTACATGGGAGGATGAGAATTTTATACAGAAGCACCCAGAGCTACTCAAGTGTTGAGGACAACACTTTTTTTGAAGGAGAGGGGCATGTTAGGTTCCTATATTACTAGTATAGTCCCTTATTATTGTTAGTGTAACCCCCTTATTGTTATTATTGTACCCTTGTAACCCCCATTTTGTTATTATTGTGCCCTTAAATTATTATTGTTAGGTCAGCTAGGATTACATTGTGGCCCACTAGGATTACATTATGGCCCCATGGACTCCTATATATATAAAGGAGTTTTTGTAAATTGTATCATCCAAGAATTGTTCATTCATGTAATGTATTGGAGGTTGCCCCCTCGAAGTGGCTTATTTCTAAGGCGTTGATATCTCTTTTATTCTATTTTTGGAGCTAGTTACACAACAGATAAGCTATTTTAGGATTTGGTTGAGTCATTTGTGGAGGAAATCATGAATTCAAATTAATCCACAACTATGTATAAATATGAGCTTTGTATCATGATGGAAATATATATAGAGGATGGAATAGGACAGACGAAAAGAAAAGAGCGTAGAGAGGAATGGTGTGACAGTGTGACGAGTTGTAAAGGTGAGAGCCGAGAGGGCAACCAAGTGTAATATTCGACCAAAGAAGAGTTTGACACTATAATTTATTGATGTTGTTTTATGCAATCATTTTGTTTCAATCGCTCTCTGTTCGATTATTTTCTTAACCTCTGTTACATAACATATGCACTAAATTACACAGTAGACATACCATTGAATTGCAGGTGCAAAGTGGCACAGATCTGAATCAAGTCAAACCGGGAACATAGATCTCAGATAGATTAATGGTGGACAGTTGGTATCACATCCAATGGAAATTGCCTTTCGCATTTGTTAAGTTTTGATTTCTTGACTCATCATATGTTAAACTTCTTAGATTGCTATGAGAAGTTTGAACGTGGAGATGGTGTGAATGTTGGACGTAAGGGCAGTTGATATTGGAGACAATACCAGTGGAAGAAGGATGTCATAGATCGCAAATAAATGCAAAGAAATCAAAGGGGTTTCGCACCAAAAAAAAATTAAATTAGTTGTGATGTGAACCATGTGGTCACATAGCACTTCATCAAAATTCGTATAAATTCAGGTTTAGTGGCAGAGTTAAGACTTGAGAAACATGAATGTAATATGGGGATAAAGCAAAATGAACAGTTTCTAAGTGAGATTTGATGGTAATTGATCAATTTGGATGTGGGATCCTCAAAGAGGAATTTGTGTATATGGTATTGTTTTCAAAATATTGCTGTGTTGATCCGAAATATATATATGTATTTAATAGTGGTTTATGTTGAATATTTTGCAAACTGATGATTTTGTTTTAAAAGAGTGTGTGAAATCTATTCTTCCGCACAGTATTCTGATTTGTGCAGCATATGCTACATGCAGAGTAGTAATTGGTGTGATATGCGATTAATGGAGGTTG
Organism: Pinus albicaulis; assembly: GCA_034641835.2. Lineage (NCBI taxonomy): Eukaryota > Viridiplantae > Streptophyta > Pinopsida > Pinales > Pinaceae > Pinus > Pinus albicaulis. The sequence goes on from CM076576.1 coordinate 145,310,896, forward strand.
ATAGTGTGTGATTTTCAAACTAAGGAGTGTTGAAATCGGCGAAGGTTTGTGTTGTATGATTTTTAAAAGTCGAGACAAAGGTTTTAATATTTAATTATGTGTTGAAGCGTGATAAGGATTTAAGGGTTCAACGAAAACTGTGTTTGTTAAAATAGAAAGACTGAATTAAATTTTGGATTTGGATGCATATGGTAAAGTATATACTCTTGTTGAGTATTATCCTAGGTAAAGTGAGGTTAAGTAAATTTCCCCTGCATTATTTGGTATCAGAGCAGGTTTGATGTTGAGCGCTGAGGATTATGGAGAGTAAATAAAAATGTGTTGTTTGGTAGAATATGTATGCTTTTCCATCATTCAAATACCTGTTGGTTTGTTATGTTTACATATTTGAATTATTTGAATGTTGAGTGACTTATTACACGAGGGGTTCATTTTTTTGATCCATTGAAGAATTGTCTTGACCTTGCTATTGAGACATGTTGGCAGCATTCGTAGAGCTAGTGGTGAACCCAATCGCAGTGGAAGAGTGGTGAGTCAGCGTGGTTGACAACAGAGGCACAGTGAGATTGGGCTGAAAGAGGTTGTGGCAAGTTTTTGATCCGTGTTAGTGTGAGAAAATTTAGTTACCCAGCGTGAGGATATCCACGCGTGTTGAGACAGCGTGGGGAAACAATCAGTAGTGTTGATTCATGTCTTCTACAAAGAGCTTCCATTGAATAATTATGCTCATTACCATGTTTATATTGAAGATAACCCAAGGCTCTTAACCTTCTAGTCGTGGTTCCCTTTATTGGATAGTGGAACTATTTCAGAGCCACTGTAATCCACCTTCATTAAAATCTATTTTTCGGTACTTGATTGTTGATGAAGTTACAGGGCTGCAGTGGAGGTGCGATAACGTGGCTCAGTGAATTTTACTACGGGATTATGTTTGCTATTATGCTTTGAAGTTCCCTACTATCATGTCCAAGGATAAAGGGCTCAGGATCGAGTTTGATTAGAAGGGAAGTTATTTGAATAGAGTTGTGTAGAACCAGATTTACAGGAATGATAAAGACCAGCAGATATGGAGATCCTAAAGACAGGTGATGTTGGGAAGACGGTAGGCATAAGTTTTGATTAATTAATAATATTTTTGAAACAAATCAAGGGAGTGCAAAAGTTGCATGTTTGCAGGAGACAACCAGCTAAGACATAAATTGATTACAAAGGTATGAAAGTTTGTAGTAGTAAAACTGTAGGAAGAACTTTTGGAAGTTCTCAGATATTGCAGTAGAACCTTATTCCAGCCGAGGCTTGGAATAGATAGGGATAAAGGATTCCTTAAGAGAAATGGGTGTAGCAGACAGCAAGAGAGCAAGATTTCTCAGTGCAAGTTCTAAGGAAAATAGGACTTGGAAACCAGACAGAGGAGAATTTTGGTGAGAAGATCAACTCAGAAGAAAGTTGATTGGTTACAGGTGTAGAAGCTCACACAAAAGAGCAGATGGCTATGGAAATTCATATGAAAGGTTCAAAAGATGGCTACAAGATGAAGGAAAAATCAATCCACGGGAAACGGATGAGTCAAGAGGAACTTGACGAGGAGATGGCGAAGATAAGAGAAGAACTCGACGTGTTAACAATGCTGCTAATGGAAAACCAAAGACAAGGTTGGGTCTTGAAGAAGAAGACAGTGAAGTGGTCTAATTTAAAGAGAAGGCGACGATAGAGACAAGTGAAATGGTTGGTAGAAAAACTCAGAGAAGTAGAGTCAGAAATGGAAGTTTCCATTTGTGGAACAGAACATGGTGAAATTATGGGTGAAGAGGATAATGAGAAAGATCTCATGGACTATTGGAATAGTTCAGAACAATTTGAAGATATGTCGAAAAGGGAAGCAGATGAGGCTATGAAGCCTTGTATTTTTAAATCTCATATTTTGTGTGTGTTTACAGGATGTGCAGAATATGATGGGCAGTCTGGTGAAACTGTCACAAAGATGAATAAAGTTCTTGAGGTGAATTATGATGGAGAATGCCTTTTAGAGGATGAAGGTACTAATTTATTGCAGTAGAAAGAATTCATAGATGAATTTCTATTTGGTGTAAGACAGCCAGTTGAAGTTATTATGGAGCAGAAGCATAAGGAAAATGTCGTAGTGATATTCCAAGGAGGTAAACAATGAATTTATTTAATGAAATTGATGAAAGAATTTTGCAATGTGATGATACAAAAAATAGGATAACTCAAAAGGATTTCCAAAAGAAGAATGAAACTGAGAATAAAAGTTGTGATGGAATGCTGGAAAGATTTCGAATGGAAATAGAGTTCTTGGAAATATGGATCAATGAACTTGAAGGAGAAATGAAGCTTGCAAAACCTAATACATAAGAGATTGCAGTTATCGTACATGATACAGATGAAATGTCTCTAACGTTTATAGAGGGAATTGAACATAAATTATTTGAATATGAGATGAAAGATCAGGAGCAGCAAGAAATTTATGTCCTTAGAGACATAAAGGAAACATAAGTATTAATCCAGCAGGATAAAGATGAAAGAAGCCAACAATTTAAAAGAGATGATCAGCAACAAGAAAGTAAATTTGAAGAAGGCATTAGATTGCGGGAGGATAGAAATTGGCAACATAATGAAGAGCGTGAGATTATTCTGGCAGTAATGAAAGCAAAAATGGATATATTAACAGAGTGGCTACAAATTAAGACAAATGAAGACTAAAGATACAGATGGAGAATGAAGAAACGAGTCAAATGGAAGCTATTGCAACAGAAGTGGAATGGAAAGTCGGTGAATGAGTTTAGATAACTTGAACAAATTCATTTTGATTTGTTATAGGAGGAGAGACTCAAAGGAACAGAGTCACAACAAAGAGGATCTGCTAAAATTTAGAGAGTATATGATGGGAGATTGGTGCTTGAAGCATCAAAAGAGGCTAAAATGTCTTGTATTTTTAAAAATAATAATTTTTTGATGAATGCAGGTACAACAACGGATGAGAAATTTGTTACCATAGGAGTAGTCAATGGATATAATTGTGATCAAGAAGAATTTATTTACTATTCTTCATTACATAAAGTTGAGTGTTAAGCACAATTGGAGAAGGAAGCATCATACAAAGAGCTAGAGGCCAACGAAGATAAGACCAGAGAAATTGTAACGGAAAGAGGAGAAGACACTACATAAAGCATCAATCGTATTGATGTAATTGACAAAGAGGAATTACTCTGAGGAATTGGCGGAAGTAATTATTGTAAGGCCAATGGAATCCAGTTGACAGAGTGAGTGATGTTGGTGATGGTGAGCTTTCTGATTTAGCTCTTATTAAATTCAAGACTATCGAATCGGCTGATAAACCTATGAATGTTGATGTAAAGCCAGTTCGAGATTCTTTCAAAGCTTGGAGACTAGAAGAATGGGTATCAGCGTTTCTACGCAAGTCTGTATTTCTAGAAATAAAGCTGGTGTGGTATGGAAAACTGAGAGTTACATTCAATAGTGTTCTGAAAATACTATTCTAGGAATTCTGTGCAAAATTACAAAATTGAGTTGATACTTTAAAAGACCAACGGAAAAATAGAGTTTGGAATCCTGGAGGTAGCAATTCATTGAGGCTTGTGGTTGTCGCATTATTACAGAAAAGTGACAAAACTCATAGACAAGAGTCTATGGAAACTTTTCTACATGGGGATTCTGATGTAGGAGCATCCTACTCAAATGTCATTGTTTATTTGGGTGATTTAGGGGGTGATGTTTTTTTAATTATTTTATAAATTATGTAAATTTTAATAAATCTGAGTGTGAGGTTTATTGTAAATATTCTCTTATAACTGAGAATATGAGAGGATTTGGGTTGTATAGATATCTTAGGGATTATGAACTCCTTAAATAGGAATTAGTTGAGTCAAAGGTGGGATAAGCTATTTTAGGGTTTGGTTGAGTCATTTGTGGAGGAAATCATGGATTCAAATTAATCCACAACTATGTATAAATATGAGCTTCATATGAGGATGGAGATATATATAGAGGATGGAATAGGATAGAGGAAAAGAAAAGAGCATAGAGATTAATGGTGTGACAGTGTGACGAGTTTTAAAGGCGAGAGCTGAGAGGGCAACCAAATGTAATATTCAGCCAAAGAAGAGTTTGACACTGTAATTTATTGACGTTGTTTTATGCGATCATTTTGTTTCATTCGCTCTCTGTTTGATTATTTTCTTAACCTCTGTTACATAAAATATGCACTAAATTACATAGTAGACAGGCCATCAAATTGCAGGTGCAAGGTGGCACAGATCTGAATCAAGTCAAACCGGGAATGTAGGTCTCAGAGAGATTAATGGTGGACAGTTGGTATCGCATCCAATTGAAATTGTCTTTTGCACTTGTTAAGTTTTGAGTTCTTGATTCATCGTATGTTAAACTTCTTAGATTTCTATGAGAAGTTTGAAAGCGGAGATGGTGTGAATGTTGGACGTAAGGGCAGTTGATATTGGAGATAACACCAGTGGAAGAAGGATATCGCAGATCGCAAATAAATGCAAAGAATTCAAAGCGGTTTCGCACCAAAAATTTGTTTAGCTATGATGTGAACCGATGGAACCATGTGGTCGCATAGCACTTCATAAAAATTCACAGAAATTCAGGTTTAGTGGCAGAGTCAAGACTTGAGAAACATGAATGTGATATGGGGATAAAGCAGAAGGAACAGTTTGTAAGTACGATTCGACGGTAATTTATCAGTTTTGATGTGGGATCCTCAAAGAAGAATTTTTTGTATATGGTATTGTTTTGAACATAGTGGTGTGTTGATTTGTGATATATATTATGTATTGAATAGTGGTTTATGTTGAAGATTTTTTAAACTGATGATTTTGTTTTAAAAGAGTCTGTGAACTCTATTCTTCTGCGCAGTATTCTGATTTGTGCAGCATATGCTACATGTAGAGTAGTAACTGGTGCGATATGTGATTGATGGAGGTTGATAGTGTGCGATTTTTGAGCTGAGGAGTGTTGAAATCGGCGAAGGTTTGTGTTGTATGATTTTTAAAAGTCAAGACAAAGGTTTTAATATTTAGTTATGTGTTGAAGCATGATAAGGGTTTAAGGGTTCAAAAAAAACTGTGTTTGTTAAAACAGAAAGGATGAATTAAAGTTCAAATTTTGATGCATATGGTAAAGTATATACTCTTGTTGAGTATTATCCTGGGTAAATCGGGGTTAAGAAAATTTCCCCTACATTATCAGTCTTGGATGAGGATCCATCCCTAGTATTCCACCGAAACTCTTCATGTACTAAATCTGACCATAGTCACTCCCAATCTGGTAACTCCTCCCTCCCATTCACAGAGTCCTGGTAACTATGCCAGCTCTTGTGAAGGCCTAGAAGTGCTAGGCTCACCAAGTCATCATCAGCTACAGTAATCCCAACACTTCCATGCTCACCTTGACATTGAGTGAACTTGGTCATGTATTTCTGGATTTTGTCACCCTTCTCCATTTTGATTTTCCTGAGCTTGTCCTTGAGTGCAAATTTTATGTGGTCATTACTACTTTGAAACAAATCTGTCAAGGCCTTCCACATAACATATGGAGTTTCCTTTCCATGGAGACTCGAGACAATATGATCTTGAACTCTCTCTAACAAGATCCTCCTCGCCTTTGCTACCTTCTTCTGCCATGCATCAAGAAGTTGGGAATCTGTTGTTGCGAGCTTGCGAATATCATTATCTATGAATTCCTTCAACCCATTTTCCTCCAACACTACCTCCATCCTTTCCTTCCATGCAATATAATTCGAACTACCCTCGAGTGCATATTCAAGTCTTAAGCAATTGAAATACATCTTGATCCACTTCTAGCTCGAAAGAAAGTATTTGCAAATTTGAATATTTTTCAACACAAACTCAATTTCTTCGCCACTATTGTGATTCCTAGCACTCTGATACCATGTATAAAATTTATAACACAGCTCTGATACCATGCATAAATTACACCAATGGATTCAATCCAATCATGCAATATACTAAAACAAGATACTGAATCCTTCTACAATATTTGTGGAATATAAATCATGATTGCTCAATCACATGCAAGTAAGAGAAAGAAGTAAATCAATCTCACAACACAAGATTTTCCTAGGGAAAGAAACTGCTCAAAACCCCTCCATATTTATTCTATAATCAACCAAGGAATCATGAAACAATACAATGCATGTGTTCTCACAAGAACCTCATACACTCTACCAATTGTCTCACACTGATCTAGGAAAAATTGGACCAATACATATCCAATTTCCTGCCCACCTCAGCCTTCCTTTCTCACGCAATCCCTAGGTAAAATAATTCCTATTAAATAGGAATTCCAACCTTCCTTGATTGCGCAATCCATCATGGGCTTCATGTGGCTTTATAACTGCACCTAGGAAGTTCGCTAAAAATACAACTGATAGTTTACTTGCCTTTAACCTTTGTTTAAACTCAGTCTCCATTAGAATTGACATGCATGCAAATATTAAAAGTGAATCATCAGTTACTTGGTAGATCAATACTTGTGAATTAAATCTATTTTAATTCACTTGATATTCCACTAGCTCATCAATCAGTTAGAACTATTTATATTGATTTTAACTCAATTAATTTGAGTTAATTGATTGCACTCACACCACACTAGTGCTACAACTGCAACTGGACCTTGTAAATAATATAATCACTCTAGATGTGTATCCTTTGACCCTCAACTCTAAATTCTTGAGCTAACTAAGTCTATCACACTTAGTTAACTATTACAAGTTGTTATGAGATAAGATTACAATTCATTTTCCAATTTATTTAAAAATTGGTTGCCCACATTCTCACTAATGTGTCATTGAATTCCTCACTCATGTGTGACCTGGAATCCCACACTCGTATGAGGTGCATTTTCATGCTAAATTTCAATAGTATGTAGAGATGTAATGTCCTTTCAAACATTTCGATTCAGTCAAAATAAAAAATTAGAATTAAAATGAAACCAAAATTAAAAAATAAAATAATTAATAATGATAATGATCAATAAAAAAATTTTACTTGGTCAAATTACATAAAACTAAAACTAAAACGAAAATAAAATAATTAATTAATCATTGATAATTTTAATTATAACTAATAATAAAACTAACCTAGATGTACCCATGGGGCATAGAATAGACAGTGATGGGATGTAGTCTTAAGGAACTTCTTGATGTGAGGGTCAGTATTCGAAAAAAAATTGGGAAAAAATACAATCATGCTAAGGCTTGGTGTGGCCCAAGCGAGCTTAGATACCCCTGGGTCACGGTTTTTTAGCCAAATTTTGAGCGTGCATCCATCACAAAGACTCACACAACTCAAAAAAAAAATTATAGCCTAGATCTCTCTTAACTCCTTATCTACCAAGCACCAAGAGAGATAAAATATTTTAAGTTGAAAACCTAGTATAGAGTGAAAAGAGATTTGATCACCCAAAGGGATCAAAACCCTTGAGGTGAAAACCAAGTGAAAACCTATTTTAGAGTGAAAAGAGATTTGATCCGTCTCGGTGTTTCATAGCTCCAGAGTTAAGATGGATCTAGACTGGTTCTAACTCAAATAATTTCATTTTCAATGGTGGCTTGGCTCTATGTATAAATCAATGCTACATGATGGCAGTAACGATGCTATCAAGCACCTTGGTCATACAAGCAAACTAGGAGAACAACAATGTTGTCAAGCACCTTGAGCATGCAAGCAAACAAGGAGAACATTAACTTTGAGTGGGGGTATTTTTTTAAATTTGGGTTGACCATGCAAGCAAACAAGGATAACATGAATTTTGTGTGGAGGTAATTTTTTATTTTGGGTTAATTTCATTTTCTAACAATTGATAAGAAACCCAAAATAAATGCTCTCTGAAAATGACATGGGGAATTATGAAACCTGCAATACAAAACTGGTCGAATTGTTGGTTTGTCGCTAGTAGTAGGTTTCTTCATTGAAAATTCCACTTCAACTATTCTAAAGACTCTAGAGTGATTTCATGAACTTTCTTGTTTTGATCCTATAGGAAACCTCAAAGCCAATGCGTGAAAAAAACCTTAAATCTCTATGGCTACATACTTTTTTATGAAACCAACTCACAAAATAGAAGAAAAGATAGGTCAACAATTACATAAATGAATAATTCCTGGACAATTAAAATGATTAAGACCTAGTTTCTATATATAGGAGTCTAAGGGGTCCCAATATAATCAGAGCCTACATAAGAATAATAATGTAAGGGAACAACAATAACAATAGTGGGCTTCTTTGGGGCACGATGATAACATTATGGGGACTACATGGGCACAACAATAACAATAAGGGGGTTACACTAACAATAAAAATAAGGGGATACACTAGTATTATAGGGACCTAACATGCCCCTCTCCTCCAAAAAAGTGTTGTCCTCAATGCTTGAGTAGTTCTGGATTCTTCTGCATAAAATTATCATCCTCCCATGTGAAATATTCAGCGAGTAAATTCTTCCACTTGATTAGATACTCTGAAATTGATCGATTTCATAGCTATCAAGTTTTTTCCAACTAAATGTATTAGATGTACTGGGATATTGCTGCAAATTTTGAATGATTTTCCACACTTATTCATCATTCTTCCACTCCTCCCATGCTTCAGTTATCCAATCTGGTTGGATAATAAAAATGGCACAATGCAATGCTTACACGTCCTCATCCTTTCTTGAGAGTGCATCTGCAACAACATTTAGCTTCCCATTTTTGTAGATGATTTCAAAGTCATAACCCAACATCTTTATGACCCATTTTTGTCACTCTTCTCAAAATAGTACTTGTTCCAAAAAGTAATTAAAAGTATCATGATCTATTTTTACCTTAAAGTGTCTTCCCATTAGGTAAGGTCGCCAATTTTTTAGTGCACGTAGTATTGCTAACATTTCCTTCTCATAAATAGATTTATGTAAATAATTTCCTTTGACTGGACGAATTTCAAAAGAAATGGGTCTTCCTTCTTGCATTAAAATAACACCAATTACATTTCCCAAGGCATCACATTACACAATAAAGGTTTTTGTGAAGTCTGGTGTAGCTAAGACCGGTGCTTGGCACGTTGCCTCTTTAAGATGTTCAAAGGCCTTAGTTGCTTCTGGAGTCCAAGAAAATGCATCTTTATTTAATAATATTGTTAGAGGTGTTTTTATTCTCCCATAATTCTTAACAAACTTGTGATAATACCCTGTTAACCCGAGAAATAATCGCATATGATTTAGGGTTGCGGGGATTTTCCATTCCTTAATTGCTTTAATATTGTTAGGGTCTAACTTAACACCCTCATGAGATACAATATGACCCAGATATTCCACCTCCTGTACTCCAAACAAACATTTGGAGGTTTTTTCATATAATTTTTTCTCCTCCAATAGTTTGAGAACCATGTCAACATGTTGCACATGATCCTTCCGAGAATTTTTATAGATTAGTATATCATCAAAAAATACTAACAAAAGATTTCGAAGGAAGGGTTTGAAAATGGAATTCATCAACCCTTGAAGTGTAGAAGGTGCATTGGTAAGGCAGAAAGGCATGACCAAAAATTCATAATGACCTTCATGGGTTCTAAATGTTGTTTTTGGAATGTCTTCAGTATTCAGTCTAATTTGATGATAACCTCAACAAAGATCCAACTTGGTGAAGTAAAATTCTCCATGTAATTCATCCAGATCAATGAAAGGAAGGGGAAATTTATCTTTAATAGTGAGCTTGTTGAGCTTCCTATAATCTGGAAACATGCGCCATGATCCATACTTCTTGTGAACCAATACTACTGGAGCAGAGAAAGAACTTTGACTAGGTTGAATTATACTAGCCTTTAGCATTTCTGCAATCATACAGTCAATTTTTCTCTTTTGGGAATAGGTATATCTGTAAGGCCTAATGTTTGGAGGAACACTTCCTAGAATTAGATGAATAGCATGATCATGATCATGAATAGGTGGGAGGCCTTTGGGAGTCTCAAACACCTTGGAATAATTGTCTAAGACTCTTTGGAGATCTAGACAAATAGAGGATTTCGATGTTTGAACCTGTAGTGAGCATAATTGTGAAATTATGCCTTGTTGTTCTTTCTTCAAAAGATTTGTCATGACATTAGAGCTAATACATTAGAGGAAATTTCAGCCTAAAAGTGGCCTCCTAATGGAAAATAATAAAATAATAGTTGAAATAATAAAATAAGAGTTATGAATTTTGGAGGGAAAACAAAAAGCTATTTTTTTTAATTGTATTTTTAGCTTATCTCCTTATAGGTTTACTCAAATTTCAAGTTTAGACACTCATTAGATGTCGAATTAAATTCCACATCCAACGATTACTTATTATGCATATTATACTTTTGAGAAGACCCACACTGATAAAAATTGTAGATACATTACAAAATGTGTTAAAACATGTTGTTTAATGTATCTACATTTTTATCAAGGCGGGTCTTCTCAAAAGTATGCATAATGGGTACTCGTTGGATGTGGAATTCAATTTTGCAACTAATGAGTGTCTAAAATTGAAATTTAAGTAAACCTATAAGGAGATAAGCCAAAAATACAATTAAAAAAAGTAGTTTTTCTTCTTTTCCCTCTGAAATATTTACATGTAACTATTTTTAAATTTAAATCATTTTGATTGGTCTACATATTATGACATGTAAATTACATGAAAACTTCATGGGCACTTTTAGGCTGAAATTTCCTCTAATGATCCTTCCAGGTTTCCTTGCGATACCCCGTAATTCAACTTCCTTTCCTTCCCAAAAAAAATTCAAGAAAATTTCATGAAAATTAAAGTTATAGTCCCCAAAGATTGTAACCATTAGACTCCTAGTACAACATTAGCACCACCCATTGGAATAGAAAGCATTGGACTATTCAATACATATTCCCCCATGGTTAGCTTGATATTATGGCACTTTCTAGAGCAATTTATAGTTCCTCCATTTAAAACCATCACTTGACATTATTGTGTTGGATGTAGGAAGCAATTCAATTCCTTGGCTATCTTAAAATGAATAAAATTATGTGTATTACCTGAATCAATCAGCACCATTACCTTTTTTTATATATATCCTTCTATCTTGAGAGTTTAAAGAGTGGTAATTCGTGCCAATGCATTACAAGATATGGTTGGATTCATTTATTCCTTCTCTGGGGTTAGTTCCTGGTGTATGCCCTCCTCTTTTAATGTTTCTTGTCCCTTTTATTCCTCCTCTTCACAATCTATGTAAAATGATTTCTTCTTGACGCACTTATGACCTTTAGAGTATTTGCTCTTTTTTCCTCCAATTTTTGTGGTGTAAACCTTGTAGGTTGTGGATGGCTAGGAGCAACAACATTTCCATATTTATAGTTGATCTGAATTTGAATGTTAGTTTTGTTGTGCTAGCTTCATTTTCAGATATAAAACTTATTTACTGATCTTATGCTTGATGTACAGATTCCCTTGTTGCTTATGTGTGTCAAAGAGGTAATCAAAACTGAACTTTATGTGTATTTGAAATCATAAGCATGAATTTAAATGACTAAACAGTAGCAACATAAATAATAGAAAACCATAGCAAATTATCCATTATAATGGAGTTTTGATGAAGGAGTTCACCCCTCCTGGGCTACATCTCCTTAGTCCAACTTCATAACTTGGGCCTCTGTATTAGCTCAATTATGCTCAAATTTCTATTTACATGTATCAAATTCTCTTGGAACCTATTCCAATGAGTTCAAAATGTCGAAATCTATAAGAAATGACTATTTATTTACTCAATTTGGTTACCAGATGCTCTAGGCATGGCCTTCCCTCTTGGTGGCCCTAAGCTTCAAAATTCTTCAAGGCAATAAAAATCTCTGAAGATTAGCTCCTCTACCTCTGAAACCTATTTCAATGTGTTCATAGCATGCAAATTAGCCAATCATGACTCTTTCTGAGCTCAATTTGGTTGAAAATTGACTCAGTTATGGCAAAAACAAAATTTCCCCAAATTTCTCCTCCATATCTGGAAAACTATAGTTAACTCTGACAAATTTGGTGGAATTTATAAAAATAGAAACTCCACTAAAAGTGTCACTAATTAGGTGTAAGATTAATTAGTTGTTAAGCTGCAGTTAATTGGTGGATAAGCATGCTTAAAATCCTCTTAATGGAGGTGTTGGCTCTTGGTTTCATGTGTGCGGTCTCATGGAGGAGGGTTGGCCCCCTCCTTCCCACTGTTGGAACCTACAATAGACTTCAAATACAATTTCGGAGCTTTGGTTTTAAATGGAACGGAGCATGGCTTAGCAGTATGTTAGAAAATTATATATTATGGAGCAATGCAACATATAAAATATGCGGAAAATACAAGCACACAAAACACATAAAACCAGAGAGACACACATATACGTGGTTCACCCAGTTTGGGCTACGTCCACCCCGAACAGCCAGTCCTTCCTTTCTATTATCCAGCAAAAATGAAGAGACAAAACCTACAGCAGATCTGATGTAATATCCTCTATTCTCTCTCACAGTCTCCCTCTCTATTTCTCGCTCCAAGAATACACACCAATTACACAGCCATAATACAATACCCTCATAAAAGCGAGGGGTTGCCTTCTAGGGAAAAAAACCCTAAACTAAACATAACTTTTACCATTAGATCATTTTCCTAATGAACGGCCCAGATTGACTAGAAATCACTATACTTTTACAAGGAAATTTTACATCTGTTTTTAGCTTCGGGGGCACTGCCCCCGAAAGCCCCCGCTAGGGGGGGGCTCTGAAAAGCCCTGTTGCCCCCCCCTGGACCCCCCACAATAGCGATTAATTACGGGCGGTGTTGCCGCCCCTTTTAAGGTACAGGGGTCCAATGCTGTGATACAAAGTAAACAAGATAATCAGGCTCCACACCCAACACAGTAGTGGAGCGCAGTCTTTGGGGGGGAGGTCACGGGTTCAAACCTGACCTTGACCCTCTCCTTACCATATTGTGCACCGCATTTTATATATTTTAGAACCTTTGATTTATATATATACCTCCGCATACGCCTCCGCCGAAATATATTTTGGCTATGGTTTAGACCATAGCTTATCGCCATCTGAATCCATCATATGTTTTCCATATAATTAATCCCTATTGGAATTATATATCGGACTTACCAAATTTAATAAGCCACCATTGTTTGCGAATTATAAGGTTTGATTTAAATGTGAATTAAAAAATTTGTAATGCCATTGTATCAACGTTGATTTGGGTTTAAATATATATAAAAACTGGTGAATCCCGCACTGACACTTGTCATAGCCCCATTGGAATAAAATTGAAGAAGATTCCATGTTGATTGACTGCCATGTCATCAACATGTACCTGTTTTGCAATTTTTTGATAAAAAATTGCATGTTCTGAACGACGATCAGCAGACCATAACTCCTTCATCTGAACTCGGTTTTCAATGAAACGAATTGCATTGGATTCATTGCGATGGGACTGTCATTTTAATTCTAGTTTGATTGAATTATGAGCACTTTCATTTTTCAGCTAAAATATTGAGTCTCTAATCATTCCTCCCCACTAGAAGCCTTTTGGACCCAAAAATATCTCTGATTACTAATTATTTGGATGAGGGTACTATTACCTCACCCTTCCACTCTCTATCCACTAAAATTTTCCCAATTTCATCGTTTGGAGACTTTCACAAAAAGTCAACTTTTTCCTTGATTCTTGCGAACTTCTCTTTTTTTCATTGGCACTTTCATGCTGCAATATTTTTGAATTTGCAGAACAAAAATTTATTCTTGCAGAAACCATCTTGTTCCTACCTTGGTCAAGAATAAAAGGAAACTTAAAAACTTTCTCACCTTGCACACTGTCACCATGGCGATTTGTAGCTGCTTTTGTCTCGTACTTGCGTCGACTCTTGACCAAATATCTTCTCTGTTTCCATGTAACATTTGGAAACCATAAACCAGCAATTTTGGAACCCATGTCTTATTTTCCAAGATGCTTTGTCTCTTTTGCTTTGACCTCTGCACCCTCTTGCACCGACATCTTGTTTCTAACACTACTCAACACTACTGCTGACTGTTACAAATGTTTTACATCTTGTTCACCTTATTTCAAAGGCAACTTGTTAACATCCTGAAACAACTCATTACAAGCATAAGCATATTTTTGAAAAGTGTGATTCAATACATCTCTTTGTTTGATCATCAACAATGTCAAGTTCTGACTTGCATTCACTATCCTCTTCATCTCACTTGCATGTATGAGAGACAAACCTGTCTTCTTCTTATGCTTTCTAATTATGTACTCAATACCATCCTTTAACAATTGATACTTGTTCTCATGGTGATGAAATAATGATTTCCTATCATACAGATAAGGACTTCCCAATACAATACCTGATATCTCAAGCAACACCACATCAAGCTCAACTTCATCAAGAAAGTTTGAGTTGATGGCGAATCTTAGTAAGCACTTCATTGTAACCCGCAAGTTTGAATTCTTGCATATCCAACCCAAAGGATATGGTCTTGGATGTCTAATAGTTTCAAGGCCTAGTTTCTTAACCAAACCTTCAGAAATCAAGTTAGCTTGTGAACCACTATCAAAAAGTGTATCAATCTTGGTGTGTTTAGAGACAACTCTAATATGGAAAAGTTCTATTCTTGTATATTCATCATGAGTATCTGTTACAGGTCAATTTGGGCACCATTCCCAAATACCTGGTTAACTGGGCATCATCTCCAGGACCGATGATCAAGGTTCTATCATTCCCTAACATCTCAGTTGCTATATGCCCTAAGACAAGAAACAACATAAATCAAACA